>JAPDOI010000133.1:0-85000 GCA_029168955.1 Aplectana chamaeleonis
TGCGTCGTTCTTATGTGTGTCCGGTGCAGATATCAATCCAGTCCTTCTAACTCATTTTTACTAATTCGCTCTGAGTCTGCCTATCAAATGGTGCAGAATCGTGGCATAGATCATTGAAGATAGAGAGTTTGGGGGTGAAATATATTATCAAAGCGCGGTTTTGTCGTTGATTAATCTGGTCCACGTGAGTGTTAAGCACCTAAACTGTCAGCGTCTGAGTAGAGCGGTCTCGCGGCGCGGTGCGACCTTATGATGGGGTGCCGCATTGATTGAGCGCGGCGATCAATGGATACTGCAGCCCATCATAAAGTCGCGCCGCGATGCCATTCTGCTCAGCCCCTAAGCGTATGGTTGTGAGACCGCGCTAACCGACTTTGTGCTGAACAAGTAGACGCTGCGGAACCTGCATACATGTGGCTCCTGGCGCAGTTCGTAGTCGAGCCCTTCAAACAGAAGTTATAAAATCTAATGTAGCAAAACTTGTATAATAATGCACATACAATCAGACTTCAAATTTTCGCCTGCGTAGGCCGTCGGTTGTGCCGTCTGGTCTGCAGCCTACGACTTCACGCCTCCCAAGTGTCACGTTCATCCCCTCTGTCGTGAGTAATATTGTGGATAATTTTCTGGTGAAGGGGCTTTGATATCATCATCAACACAACACACTCGGCGCCTACGACGACCACACTGAGCACAACACATACGCATACATAAACACAAATCATAAAGTGCTGCTGGTGGTGCTGTTGGCTGTACCACTGTGGCCCGCGAGAAAAGCGCCTCTGAGCGTTGTCTCTACAGATGACTCTGCCCGTAATGTTGATGGTGGTTCAAGCAGTGGTTCTACTAGTTATCGCGATATCGGCAGCGATTGCTTGTCGCCGAGCGACAACACCAATTCTTTCTACGGCTGCTGCTGCTACTACTACCACCACTACTACTGCTTCTGATGATGACTATCCAGTGATGATCGTTGAGTCATCCTCAGCCTCCCCCTCTCACTCTTCCTCAGCCTATCCCAGTAGTGGTGGATCTCATCATGTCAATCAACTATATCATACACAATTACAACAACAAAAACCACAACATCCGCCTAGCGCAACAAATGGCTCGTGTGATCCTCACTGAGTATGTTAGTCAGGTACACTACTGTGACACATAGTCAGTGAGAGGAGCACCTGAAGCCTGTTCCAGTAAGACTGCAGTGGTTTAAGACAAGTGCATGCGGGCGACGCGTGTTCCATATCAGTACAGATTGAATTGATTCTTCGGTTTGCTAGTGCTTCCTTGCAAGACTGCTTGAAGTGAACCCGACTTACGCTTAACTTTTTCCTTGAAGACTAGCACAGCATGTCGCTCAAAGCTTGCTTGTGCGGTTTCAAGTAAGCTCAAGAGGCATTTAGTTGAAGAACGTGGCAAAAAGAGTACGTCATGCAACAAAAACATGAAGAACTGATTGGGCGTTAAGCAGGTCCCAACCACCTGCCGGTTTAGCCCAGATTGACGTGGGGCTGATGGAGTGTTCAGCAGTACTGACACTCAGTCGTATGCATACGGTTGCATAAAAGCAGTCTGGTTGAAGGAGGTCGTACGCGTTCTGGGTCCTGTCCGCGCCTGTGGCTCATCCATGACTCTGTTGACACCAAAAAGCCGAAAGTGCTTACTTTGTACAGATAGTGCACATACACAATCAAGGAACTGTTCGCACACACACACCGTTGCGGTAAAAAGCGAAAAGTCGCTCCCAGCAATGTTTTTGGAGGAAATCTTTGCCTTGTTTGATAGGAAGCATAGGTACGTAGATCAACATTGAGGGCCCTATTGACTGAAAAACGCGAAATTTTCTTGGGAGCCGCAAAATACCTGTAGTGCGGTGTGTCAACGATTTCTAAAGGAGCGTGTCGGGGTGCAGCTATTGGCTACTGGATTGCTGAAGTATGGTCAATAGTGAGCAGACCCCGACACACCTACTTACTAGGGAACCCTTGAACCCAGACTGGAGTTAAAAAAAACCGTATTAATGTTTCAAAACTCCTTTCAATGCACTTGAGTGGATCAAAAAATAGCGAAAAAGTTCGTTATTTCAAGATCTGGGAAGCTCGAGCATTTTCATTCCAAAATTCGTCCACGGAGCTTATTTCGGCGCAGAGCACGAATATGAGGTTCGCTTTTGGTTTTTTTTTTCGAAAGATTATGGTAGGCGCCTCAGTCTTTCGAAAAACCGAAAACGGACCTCACATTTGAGCTCAGCGTCTCGATTAAGCTCCCTGGTCAAACTCTGTGCTGAAAATGTTTAAAATGCTGAAATCCGAAAATGTGAACTTTTCGCTTTGTTTCGGTCTACCCAGGTGCACTGAGTGAAATTTTAAGGTTCAAATCATTTCTTTCTGTCTCCTCCATCATTTTCAAACGACCGTTTTTTAGAATTTTCAGTTTGAGTCCAGGTTTGTACGTAGCTAGAGTTTGTTGGTTTACTCTGCCACGGCTTTTCGGCTTCAATTGAAATTCACGCGTTTCTTTCTTCTCGATATAGCCTTCACAAGTGACTTTCGTGCTCAAATTTTCTGTCGTAAACACATACACGTTTTTCAACTTGAGCACTGCCAGAAGGGACTTATGACCTTTTTTCTGAAGTAAACGTGTCAAGCAACGTCTGCTTGACTGCAAAATGTGAGTTCTTACGGTTTTGTGAAGTCTTAAAGGTAATAAAGAGCAGCAGACATTCGGTTCCCGTCGCTTGCATTTCTTCTCTAACCTCCCTGGTTCGATGAAACCATGCATATTCGACTTCGTGCGATCGATCCCAGTTGGTATGGGAGGCAACTTTACGGAACTGATGAACAAGTTACTCGATTGTTGCACACAATTTAGCACGCAAGTTACTTGTCTTGCTCATTATTGCATGTTACATGCAAGTCCCAAGGTTTATACCCGGGTTGCAGTAATTTGCATGAAGCCTTTAAGTAACTTGTGCACAAGTTGCAAGTAACTCACTCAAAATTTCCCTAATTGGAAAACTTACCCCTGCATTAATTATTCCTGAGCGAATCCAGTTTAGATTCTTGATGGAATTGAATAGCATATCAAGAAGGCCCCCACATCAAATCGAAGAGTACCATCTCTTCTGTATGGAATACGCGCCGCAGCCGTAGCGCGCGTTGTTGAAGTATTACTGGAACAGATGGATGACACATTTATACATCTGAAAAGCGCGTGCTGGTTTCACATTATAACGGGAAATGCTTTGCGTGTACTACTGGTCATTCCTCCTTGCCTTTCCTCTTTGCTTCCCCCCTCTCCCCATCACCCTCCCCAGAGATACCCAGAATTATGCATAATATTATGTCGTGTTTTTGCTATCCTTCGCTGTTACTCTCTTGCGGTATCTGACAGCATCCTGTCGCATGTATTGCTAGGGAAGTTTCAAACAAGTGGCTGGAAGATTGCTAGCAACTTACGCTCTTCTAAACCATTTGCCATAAAGTTGCGGGTAATTTGTTTTGACAATTATTCATTATCTGGGCAAGATGGAGGTTTGCATGTAACATGAGAGTGGGAAAACAAGTTACTTGTGAGAAGATGGATGCAGAAAGATGGGCGATACTTTCAAGTCAACTGATCCAAAGATGCGGGAAACTTGTCCGCACCGCTGTTTCATGATCAGTGCAAGGTCCATGTATGCTTGTAACATTAAACAGCGGAGATGAACCCAACAACTGCTCGCCGCTACCTTCAGGCAACTTGCCCTCAAGTTGCTGGTAACTTGTTTTCGCCGCTCGTCCATGTTCCGCGCAAATTCGAGACTAGCTTATTACATGAAAATAATGAAGAAGAACGTAACAAGTTGCGTCGAACCTCTGACCAACTTGCCAGAAAGTTGCAGGTAACTTGCTCAGACCACTATCCCGATTTTAGTGCAACTTCCAGATTCTAGGTTAGCATAAAATTGTGATAGAAAAAGTTGTTTGCGAGCAGATGCAAGAGTGACGCGCAACCTTAGAGCAAATGAGGCTAAAGTTGCAGGCAACTTGTTCTGATCCATGTTCTGTGCAAATTCAAGGTTTGCATGTAGTATGAAATAATAAAGATCTAAGTAACAAGCCACGTGAATTCTTCGAACAACTTGTCGGAAAGCTGCAGGTAACTTGTTCCGACCGCTATTCCAATTTTTGTGCATTTTCAAGATCCGCATTGAGAATAAAATAGTGGTTGAAAAAGTTAACTGTTGCGTAAGTTTGTCAGTTGCGCGCAACCTTTGAGCAAGTCGATCTGAACTTGTGGGCAACTTGTTCTGATAACCATTCTACTTTTCGTACTCTGATAACCATTCTACTTTTCGTACAAAATCAGCATTTGCATGTAGCAAAAAATAAAAATGAAAAAGTTGCTTGCGGGAGGGTGAAACAGAAAGTTGCGCGCCATTTTCAAGCAACTTGTTTTTAAGTTGCAGGTAACTTGTTTGAAAGTTCCCAAGTAGCATCCTCTCGTTTTTCCCTGTTCCTTTCCCTCCCTGACTATCCGGTGTTTATCCTTTCATGACTCACACAATCTGCCCTGTCCACATTTCGGTTCACATTCTTTTTTTTTCTGATTTTTGCAGATTACATTATATACGACATATAGTATAATAGTAGTATGGAGTGTGGTTAGTTGTCATGTTTAGTCGTCGTCAGCTTCCAGCGATGGTCGCTTCTTGCAGAGTTATTTCAATATGGTGTTTTCAAAATTGTTCGGAGGTGTGTAAGAAGTGTTTTCCCCCGCATATTGCCTTTATACTCATTGTCAGGTTAGTTCGGCTGCGTAATCGTGGCAGAGTGATGCGCGTGTGTGCGTCGCGTCGCGCAGCCAGGATTAGGCGGGTCAACTTTTGTCACATGTCATGTTTTTTTTGGTTTTAGGCGAAAAATTTCTGGCTAGTCGTGCCTTACACTAACCGTAAATTTGATAGTTTTTTGCTGTATCTTTTGGTTGGTGAATCGACTTTATTCTCGGATTCGCATGAGAGATCATCAGATCAATCAGATCAGTGTTGTGTTTGTGCATATAGAGTATTATTTGCATTTGTATGTGTTTGTTTGTATCATATTGGAATGCATTTCCTTTAATAGGAAACATCGTCACCCCCCACCATGTCTCACCGAGTCTCACTCTCACTCACACGCATTTTGTCGGATCTGTTGTGGTATTTAAGTGCCTAGTGACAGTTTTTCCCCGTTTTCCTTCTTCTTTCTTCTGCTATTACTTTAAGTGATGCATAATCGCTCTGTGAATAAAATGTTCCGTCTTGCAGTGTTGTGGCGCGTATGTGGTCGTGGTGGTCTGGTCGAGGTTGGGCGCCAGGTGTTTGAAATATTTGTGTCGACTTTATGTGAACAGACTACGGGTCGCAGCGACGCGAGCGTGCGCGTTTAATGAAACAAACATTGAAATAAGAAGACATATAACAAGAAATCAAAGTTAATGTGAAGACAAAGAAAATTGAGTGAACAATCAAAATGAAGAAGTGTGTTCATTCATGGAGCACTTTAGTGTCGTATCGCGTTACAAAAAAAAACCGAACAACGTTTCACCACAAACGAGAAGCTGAGGCTCACTGATGAAAGGTTCAGCGAGAAGTTCTATAGCCACAATGGCAGGGAAGAAACCACAAAAAAAATGATCCCCAGGAAAACAACTTTCTGCGAGGAACGCGACACAAAATCCACATAAATTCTAACTGGATCGGTCCCGTAACCATACTCAGGCGGTGATTGGCCTTGCGCCGCACCGAACAGGGATAGAAGCCGCCTGACAATTCGGCTTTTTCTCCAAATCTCCAGGCCACTGCTGTTGCTGTCTGCGCTCCTAGTTTTCGCTCGGGCAGCAATAGCAGTGACTCGGACAGCTACAGCAAAGGATCTTCAGATCGGGAGAACGAGCCGCACTGTCAGTTGGCTCGGGGCTAAGAATATCCTGAGTTTGTGATGGAAAATCGTGGATTTCGGTCAGCATGCATGCAGCGGCCCTTTCTCCCGTTCCTTAGAGCTCTTTTCTCAATGACTCGCTCCAAATTCAATTTTTTCGCTAAGTTCCAAGTCTGAACCAAAAAGAATTGGGATTCCATATTCCAGAATGTTGTACAGTACATAAAGCGCTGCTGTTTGGTACATGCAGCTGTATACAGTATTTGCACATTGTGTAGCGCATTGAAAATTTCCTGGCAAACTTTTTTTTATGAGAGCTTTAGGCAGGTATCATACATTCAGCAACGAGCGGTGCGACGCTATGTTTGCCATCTGTATCGACCGAAAGTCGATTTGCCTGATGTACCCCGTCGCTTTAGGCGGTCGCGGAATGTATGATCTCAGCCTTAATCTCTACGGTCGCTATCGCTTCGAATAATGCGTCTCATTAGGATCGTAAACATGTTTTCAGACCCTTAAAGCATTACGGAGTTATTGGGATAGGGCTCTGAAAACGCGGGAAGCGCCGCCGCAGGCGATCTGGCCAAAAGCCTACGACTAAAGTTGTATCGTTTAAAAGGCGCGCAAAAGCGGGTTGCGGAACGCGCACGCGCGAGTTGCTTGCGCTATTGGATGGTGCTATACGAAATCGACGCGCTCGCGCGAAAATGAGCGTGATATGCGACTGAAGCACGCACATAGTTCAGAGTGCTTCTTGTCGCTTTTTACGCCCATTTACGCATGAAACCGATTATGTGAAATAGTACAACGTCATGAAGTGTGCTCGTATGGCCGCGTCTATACTTCTCGCGCTGGACGGCGCGAGACAGTGTTTTTCATGATCGAAAATTGGAATGCCTGTCGCGGTCACGTAGGAAGGAAGAGTTTGACATGTCTTGCGTGCGCGTTCCGCAACTATCGGTTTACAAAAAAATTTTGATTGTGTGAGTGGGTTATTCTGGGCTCGGACACGTTTTTAGGTGAGGTCTGATGGCCTATTCTCCAAGGATCACGGTAAGTATGCTGTGGTATGGTTGAAAATCGGAAAGTTTGTATTGAATCGCCATGCTTATGTCAAGTTTTCGATTGGGAGCAGACCGAATTCCTACCGTAATATGCCAAAAACCAGGTGAGGGGCCCCGAATAGGTGGTCGACGCCTCCAGAATTACCTACAAAGCGGAGTTTCCCGAGCGTTTTCACCGCCTCTGTTAGCCTGAAAGCTGGAACCGCAGTCTCTCGTCGGCGGCATGGTTTTGTAGGCGGGACTGAACACTTTCCTGATCCATAGCGACACATTTAGTTAATTATCATATGGTACGATGCAGACCCTCTGAAGTGCATCAGCAACTTTGTACGCGCGTTAGCTACAACTCGTAGTCTGTTCATGCTCGACACTGATGAAACTTGTCGTTCAAAGGTACCATAATCTGGGTAGGCGTAGCTTGAAATATGTATTCCAGTCGGAAACACAAGATGACACATCTCAGCGTGGATCTACGCAGAACTTGCTCAACAAGTTACTTGCAGGCCTAATGCAAGCTATGGGGGAAACATTCAATTACAGCAGGGCTTGCATGTAACATGTCTCAGGGAATTCGAGCTTGCACGAAACATGTTGAACCAGAGGGCTAGATGAATTTTACTGCTGAGTTAGCCATTGAAAATTTCGAGCATGCTTATCACACATTAACGAATCGGGGCACTGCACACACTACACTATACTTGACGTCAAGTTTGTTTTAAATCGCTTCTGGCAGTTCGAGGTCTACCATTAGTCTTTAATGCCTTCCCTTGTCCATACACATTTCAAATCATGCCAGAACCAATTATGGTACCAAGCAGCACTTGCTTCTCCCATTTTCGAAGTGTTTTCTTCTGTTTTCCCTTGGTTTTCCTTTCTGGATTCGCTATCGTCGGTGCGTGTGTGGTGGTGGAGGTGGGTCCGTTTCGTCGTTTCTCCGCACGCAACACGCTCGCGCAAAACCGTCACGCTGTGACGCAATTGCGGACAACGATTAAGCTATGTCAATGGCGCGGTGCAATTCCATTATGCTGGGTCACAATTTTTTCCGTTAGCTGTGTGCTAGAGTACACGAAAAGGGTAAAACATGGGACCACCAAACGCGAGGCTATTCCGTTCGTAACCCTATCAGTCACGTGGCCTTCAGCCCTCGTGAACGTCACCGCTAATAGGTGAGTGCGCTGGAGGGTCCGAAGTGGATTAGCCCGAAGATTAAAGGCAGGGGTCGCGATGAGAACGATTTTTTGAGTGATCTTCATGAGAATGCAGATTTGGTCATCACAAAAGTAAAAAATGTGAAAATTTTCGTGAAAACGCACAAAAACAAAGTAGAACGGCTAATTAGAGGTGTCTGCACGCCCCTTCCCCCCAATCAACGAGATCTTGAATAGTGTTCTTCTATTCTGCTTTTAAAAAAAGTCTGTAGTCTCTAGAAGTGCTCATAAATTACTCTAGAAGCAAAATAAAAGATGGCAAAACAGGCATAGTAATCTCGATGATTGGGGGCGGGCTAATACAAAGCAATAACTTGTTCTTCAGCGTTTTTTCTCTTCAAATTTTCACTTACGCACAACAACGGTTTTCATCGCGGACCCTGCGTCTAACTCGTCCCGTACTCATCCCTTTCCGTGTACTCGAGCGCGTAGCCTTATTACGCATAGCAAATGACTGGCGAATTATGCCGATAACCTGTCCTGAACCTACCGCCTCTGTGCCAGTCCGGAGTTGAGGCGACAGGTTCCAGGCAGATTCGCGGTAGATTCAAGGCATTGCCTGCCGAGATCCGAGTGCCTCGATAAGGCAGACATACGACAATGTCGTTATTCCGCCGGGAATGTGCCGCGATTTTTGCCTGCATACGAAGATTCAAACCATCAACCTCTACCAGTCCATATCTTTTCAGTCCTACACAATATTCTCTGAGCCATGTCCGCTGCTGCAGTACCGTCATTGCAATAATTTCCAAGAAACTCGCGGTAATTCTGCGGATTTTTCGCCGCTAATAGCGGTATTTCCCCGCTTTGCGGTAGTTTCGCGTCGGATTCTCGGCAGATTCCAGGCAATCTGTTTCCACAGTTACGCGGTGGTTTTTAGTGGTTCGTCTACCTCTCGGTCGGAAAATTGTGAAAGTTCGTTGTGTTGTCCGCAGTTGCACAGCGTGCGCCTGTTTTGCGCGCTGCGGTCGTGCACGCTTCTTCCGGGTTTGGTTGCGTCAATTGGTGCTGTCAACGTCGCCGTCTGCTTCCTGCCTGCCTGATGTGCTGTTCTCGGTTCAACCTCAACGTCACTGCACTTGACATTCTGAGAGCATGCTACCTCACGTTTTCAGCCACTGTGCGGTTGTTCCATGCTTGAAAAATAGTCCATTTACATATGGTTAGGTCCGTGGCTTGTTTCCTCAAGAAAAAAACATTTAAATTCAAAGCGCGGCTGGCGCGGCGGTTGAAATCTCACCAGCCAGCTGCCAGTGAGATTTCAACCGCCGCGGTTTGGTTTTAAATGTTTTTTTCTTGAGGGAACAAGCTACGGACCAAACTATACTTATATGCTACTGTATAAAGACACTATAGATCTAGGGGAAGTGTAGACGGTGCTGTGCAGAAAAACGCTGTTGCAACACGCGACGCACCCCGTTTCGTGTGGAGTTATTCGGAAATGCAGTTTTCAAAACAACATCCTCGCGTTGCGTGCTGCGACAGCGTGTTCCGACATTATACAATTTCAAATCAGGCTCAAGAAGTTTCAACACGTTCGCATCACGAAGCATAGCTTGACCGACGTTTTTTTTCTCGTCGGCTCAAAAGTTCCGCTTAGAAAAGACACCGCGAATGAGAAGCATCTTGAAGGCTGTGTCTCAAAACTGTCATCTAGTTTCCGTCGGAAATAGAAAGTTCAACGGTCTATCGCAATCATTATGTCGAAGTTCGTCCTATACGGTCCTAAACTTGAATTTGCTATGCTCGCTCCGCCCACTTCCGGTGGGCGGTGCGGGCATGAATTATCCAAAATTTGAGGCCGTATAGAGGCTTATTTATATCTCGTTCAAAGCTGTTTTCTCTACCTCAGTGTCGCTATGGACCCCGGACTTCTCCCTTTCCTTTGTAAACTCGGAGAGTGCTTCTATCGTGAACGCTGCCTCTAAGGTCACAGCCCAACCTCAGCGTATATTTCTGAGATTCTAGTCCGGCCGCGATGTTTAGCTCAATTCGCCCAAAGGCAATGTTTATGATAGAAACGATCTTTTAGCTTTCACCGAAAATCGAATGTATCGCAACAATAATGGCGAAAGAATGGCTAGAAGCGCGCCATAAGTAGCCCTATACGGACCGCAAACATGTATGAGCTGTGCCTCACCCGCCCATTTCCTTGGAGGTCATTGAGGAAGTGGGCGGGGCGGGCGTATCACAACCAAATTTGAGGACCATATATGGCAGTATATCCAACGATGTAGTGATTGCTTCGGTGCAAGTTTAGGCAAAGAAAATGTTTTTAGTGGAGTTTTTAGTGTGTCTTACAAAAAAAAGAGATACAGATGCGGCTGGATAGCGATATGTGTAAAGGATAAAGATCTTGGTCATACTTTTCGAGCCCTTTTCGGTCGTCATATTGGTGGATAGCCCCGCTGACCCGGACCCGAGGTAATGTCTCAACGGAAAAAGTTGATTTTCAAGTACTCTGTTGAAAAAAGACACGTAAATGCTGCCTTCTGTCTAGCTCCTACTGGCGATAGTGTACAGTCCCGTCTATCGCAAAGGAACCATGTCTAAACGGCTTCAAATAAGCTGTGTATCTGCAACGACACCGTTCACAAAACAATACACCATAGTCAGACAGCGTTGAGAAGCTGAAATATACGCCACAAAAACCTGGAAGTCATGCTCTAGTCGTTTAATGAATCAGAATTCAAACTCGACACCTTCAATAATGATTAGCCGCACCGGACAGGTATCTGATTCGCCTGACAGTTCGGCTCGTTCTCCTAATCTGGACCACCGTTGTCCGGGCATCTGCAGTCTGTCCGGACATGACCAGCAACGGATCGGACCAGCAGGGTGGGAGAATGAGCCAAACTGTCAGTTGGCTCGGGGTTGAGAATCGCCTGAGTAGCATCATCAAGGAATCCTGGAGAGAGCTGTTAATCTTGTTAGTCATAATTACGTACAGCTAACGCATATTTCTGCGTTTGGGTGTATGTGTTGAAGAAATTAAAGCCACAGTCCAAGCTCAGGATCGATTTTTCGTTTTTCTGCTTATCTTGGAGAAAATTTCACTCTGATCACAATGGTGTCTCCAGAATCGCTCCGAACTCACTACGAACGGAGTTACTGCTCCTCAAAAATTTCGATTTTGAGCGGCTAGAAGTTCGCGGACGAGTTGTCTCGAGCCTGTATTTTTTCGTTATTCTTAGCCATCGTTCTGAAGCAGGTCATAATATAAAGCCAGACCAAAAACAAAAGGAAGAACATAGATTTCGAATAAAATCATTTGCGCGTCTCTTCCCTATTGAGGTCGGAAAACTGCCAGTGGGCGTTGCCCAATTTTTCTTTCAAGGGGGCGTGGTCAATGTTTTCTTAGCTTTTTCTCGCTTATTTGGGCAAATTGGGATTCCGCGCTTGGCAGGGTTGCTACGGACGGCGACTGAAGCAAAATATCAAATATTACCTCTGACGTTGGACTGTGCCTTTAATTGATCGAGCTGCATACTACGAGGAGGCAGATACTGTGTGACCCTAAAAGACACAGACTGTGGGAAGATTCACCAGCATGAGAACATTTGTGCGTTAGTTATGCGCATATGATCGGAAGTGCTGCCTAAGATGCCTCATCATCCAAGAAATTCAGCGAAACATTGTAAATTTTACTCGAAGTTTCTTGGAAGAGTCTCCTGGATTCTACGGACAAGGGAACCACAATAAGTCATAGTGACCATTCCAAATCAAATGTACGTTTTTAAAACCATTTTCAGACGAAAAGTCCGAGTATGCCCATCGCAGCAGCCTAGACCCACTCTGAAAAAAGTTATAGGCATTTTTTCCCTGATGTTCGTACTTATTGTACCCTCCAAAAAGCGCATTATTTTTACGAAAATCTGGAAACGGACTTCATAATCGTGTTCAGCTCCCAAAACTACCCCCCTAGGCAAAGTTTGGGTGAAGGAACATTTTCCAAACTTTGCGCAGACTAACAGCGTTTTGGACTTGTACGGATTTTCGGTTGGGCGTTTATTTATACCAATTAGAGGGCTCTCGAAGCGTTTAAAAAATATTCCAAATTTGACTTGAAATTAGCTTTGGATGGTTATTTGGGGTGCTGATCACGAATCTGAGGAGCATTTATCGATTTTCCGAAGTTTTCGACTGCACTCGTTCACAGATTCCCATCGGGGAGAATTTGTTGGCAAATCGCGACTTTTGTGACGATTTCCGGGGTGCTACTATAGAATATGCTCAAATTATTTCTCTGGGAGTTGTTTGGAGTGCTGAACACGAATCTGATGACAGTTTATCGATTTTTGACAGCTTACGGTAGATTACGGTGGGTATACGGTAGTTTGGTCAAAGTCTCAGATTTGTGTCGAAGTTTCTATGTGGGTGTTTTTTGGGGTGCTGAATACGAATTTGATGTCCATTTTCAATATCGGAAAATTGAGGTAGGTTTTGCCTCCTAAATGACATGTTACCTACCGTGACCTACAGTAAACCTTGAAATTTGGGCAAGCAAACCCCAAATTCGTGTTGAGCCCGCTAGATTACCCCTACACATATGTTTTCAGGAAAATTCGAATAAAAATTTGAAAACACTCTAAAAATTCCATGGGTGGTAGGTACCCTTGCCTTGCCGCGAAACTTTATAAAACGCTCATAACTTTTCTCAGAGTGGGTCTAGGCAGCTGAGATAGGAATATTCGGACTTTCCGTCCGAAACTGGTTCTAGAGAAGTACATTCCATTTGGAATGATCTCTATGACTTATTGTGGTTCCCTTGTGAGAACCCGTCATCGCAGCCTCGGAGCCGAAGCGACGGAGCCCCGGCAGATTCTCGGTAAAGTCAAGGCACTATTTTCTTTCGAGATTCCGGTCAGAGTATGCGGAAATTTTCAACTGTTTCCCGGAAAACAAAAAATCGAATTTGTCGAAAAAACGAGAAAACAGAAAGGCCAAAATGGTCAGAAAACAGAAAATTTCGCTCACCTAAGATCTTAGTGCTTCTACCAAGAAAACATACGGTATTTCCGGGATTCTGCCGCGAATCTGCCGCGGCCGTTACCACTGCAGACTTCTCGGTCAATTGGCTTCAATCTTGCGATACTATCCTGGCGATTTCGCGGTATTTTTCCGGCTTGTGGTGGTTTCACGTTGAATTATTGGTGAAATCCATGCCCGCGGTGAATTTTTGTTGGATTACAGGTATTTTTCTCCAGAGTTAGGCGAACAACGAAGCACATGTTTCATTTTCCTGTTAATTTCCTTTGGATGGGCTCATATTTGTAATCAGAAAGCGTAGAAAGTCATCAAAAGGGTGTCGCGCTGCGTTAGTACCATGGAATGTAAGGACGGCTTGGGGCTTCATCATGTAAAAGGCCGTGAGAAGTAGACAGTACGCCGTGTCATTGAGTAGGAAGTCGGAAACTGTATCTGCTCATGGGATGCCGGGATAGGGGTTTTCTGCACGCCGAGGGAGGAGTTGTCTCGCATTTCGGGGCTTCAATTTCACTCGGGACCACTTTGCTTGAACTAGGTGAAGGGACGTGTCGAACTGCAAAAACGGGACAACTTCTCCTGTGCGTAGAGAGCTCCTGTCTATAGGGTGCCGTTCTTGGACGGAGTTTCTTTTCTTGGAATCTTTGAAGTTGCAAGCTTAAAAATCTCATTTTTTTGTGCTTTTTGCACCTTCCAAGAAGCGCGTTAGTCTTCGGATTATCCGGAAATGAACCTCATAAATGTGTTCAGCGCCCAAAACTACCTCCCTGAGCAAAGTTTGGGTGAAGGCACATTTTCCATACATTGTTCAGACTGAGAGCGTTTTGGACTTGTACCGATTTTCGGTTGGGCGTTTATTTCTCCCAATTCAGGGCTCTGGACGCGTTTTAGAAAAGGTTCCAGATTTGACTTAAAGGCACAGGACACCCAAAAAATTAATTTTCAGATTTTATGCTCATCTTGGAGAGAGTCACACGCTGATCATAGTGGTATCTCTAAAATCGTTCAGAACCCCCTTTGAACAGAGTTATGGTTCTTCAAAGATGCCTAGATTTTGAAGGTGAAAAATTGGTGGACGAGTTGTCTCAGGCCCGTATTTCTCCTGATTCGCAATCGTTGAGTGAGAGAAAGCCAGGATAAGGAGACAGTCCGGTAATGGACTGAAGAACGAGGACTTGTTGGAATTCATCCATCCATCGAGCCGCTATCGAGTTCGGAATTTGGTTAGGGGGTCGGGCCTGTGGTGGTGAGAGAAGGGGGTCGGGCCTGTGGTGGTCGCTTATATCTCGCTTATTTGGAGGAAATGAGATCTGGCATCTGGCACTGGTTATACAGGAGGGGTCTTCTACACAATTACATGAAAATCTCAAAATTCATATCTGAGGGTGTACTGTGCCTTTAAAGGCATCGTACGCGCTGAAATCCACTTTCCATTTTTTATGCTCAGTCCCTTCCTCGGGCCCCTGTGAGAACGTACAACGAGCTTGGCTGCTCAAAAACGTACCATTGTGAGCATAGAGGAAGTGGAAAGTAAGGAATTCCGTCAAAAGGGGCCGGCCCTTCCGTCAGTCATTTGGCACTTTCGCAATATTTGAGCAGAACGTCGTGTCGCTAAGTACAGGGCATGCCTATGTACGCTGACGCACCGTCGGACGAAAGTGGCATTATCGACGGGAAATTTCTCGTCACACAACGAGCGATTGCTTCCAACGCTGCGCCAATGAACGCATTGTAGAACTGTTCCTTGCGCCCTCCGCGTAACTATCCCGAGTCGATGCCGGCGCGAATTTCAAATCATTTTCAGAAGTTTTTTTAAAACGTTTTTTCTTGAAAAGTTAACTTTTTTGAGCGAGCTTTTCGCTACCTTTAGTCACTATAGGGGGCTAACAACTCAAAAACGCTCAAAACGAAACATGGTTTTCAGCGCGTACGATGCCTTTAAAATTCTCGCAGGGGGGTTTTTTGGGGCGCTGATCACGAATATGTGGTTTATTAGTCGGTTTTCCAAAGTTTTCGGCTAATTTCGTTTGAAGCTTCCCAGCGGGGGAAAACTTCGAGGTAAAAACGCCACTTTCAAAATATCCGGATTTCTACGATAGATATGTCTCAATTGGAGGTTATTTGGAGAGCTAAACACGAACCTGAAGTCCGTTAATTGATTTTTTGCAGATTACGGTAAATTACGGTGGGTATACGGTAGTTTGGTCAAAATCTCAGATTTTACTCAAAATTTGAATACGGGGGTTATTCGGGGTGGAGAATACGAATTTAACGTCCGTTTGTCGATTTTCAAAATACTATGGTGGGTTTTGACCCCCGCATGGCATGTTACCTACCGTAACGTACAGTAAACCTCAAAATTTCGACAAATAGACTCCAGATTCGCGAGGCTTAAAAATGCTCATAACTTTTTTGGACCTGCGGCTCGGGGCGGGATACTGCGCATTTTTACTATTGAGCCAGAAGAGATACTAACCATACTAGTCGTTTTGGCAGATCCGGCCTACGCTTTTTGTACATCCCTTGTAAGGAAAAAGTGCGAGGCTTCGGGGACGTCTCATGGTACGCCATGGAAAGTGGGCGTGGCTTAGTTTAAGTGCGTAAAAAGTGTGTGAAGTTCCGGTAATAGTGCGTGGAACGATTAAGAATCCGACGAGGTGGGTGAGAATGGGGTTCATCGCGTCGAAAGTCACAAAAAGTTAATGGGACTTTGGATTAATTGTGTAGAAGCCTTATAAAACTGGGCGTGGCGGTTGCCCGCGGCGAAATTACGTATAAATCAGCGGTGCATGTAGGCTGTCGTGCGGGAAGTTATGAAAAGCTTAGGGTCAGAACTTTTTGCGCGGCTAGGCAAATAGTGTGCGCAACACCATTGAAAAAGTAGGAAGCTTTTGTCTACTGTGTAGGAAACCCTAAAAGTGAGCAAGGCTTCTTCTATGCACTGCGTTGAAAAGCATAGAACTGGGCTTGTTGATAGATTGCACTGAGGGAAAGGAGCCTTGGTCCTGGTTAAGCTACCTAAAAGTGCCGCGCTCGGCGCATTAAGATAGCCTAGTTGAGCCCGCGGTTCCTGCTTTTCTGCGCATTCTATCAACAAGCCTCAAACTGTTCGGGGCTTCGTGATCGCTGCGTCTCGCGCTTCGGGAACAGTACGTAAGGCCTTCTTTAGCGCGGCACGATGAGATTTTTTCTGTGGGTATCGATCGATGACGCGTCGCTCGTCGATTCGCATATTAATCATGAAATCGCGCCGTGCCGCAGTGGAACTCTGAAAACCTTCAAAATGTGTGTCGCGCTTAAGGCGCTATTCATACTCCTTAACGTCGGCGCGCCACGCGCGGGCGTGACGCTGGAGTATGAACACTTTCTACGCGCGTAACGCCTTTGCGAAGACAAGGAATGCTCAAGCGGTGAGGTTATGGCGGAGCGGAATAAAGTGGGTTTTCACTTTGCCGAGCAAGTAAAATCTGTAGAGGCGTTCACCACGAGTATCCATTCGAATCGATACGATTTCAGGTGGATGAGGTTGAGCCGTTCGCGTTTGGTGATCTTCAATCTGCGGGCAACTGTCACGCGGAGTGTGATGGCGGATGTTCGGAGAGTCAATCCGCGGTGGCATGTTTCCGATGCAAACACTTCACGCAAACACTACGAAATAAGGCCGGCAACGGATTCAAGTGCGTGGTGGTGCTATATCCTATTTTTTTAGGGGGGGGGGTGTTGAAAGAATCGTAGTTCTACTCGGAAATTTCGTATTTCAGGTGCGTCCCACATTGCGATGACACCTACTATCAGGATGGTACCAACTGTAAAATGTGCTCATCTCACTGCCATACCTGCTCGCAGGCCGAGGTTTTTCTTCAGCTGATTTTGGCAAGCCCCGCCCCAACTATTTTCCTCCATGAGAACCGCACTTTCAATTTTGAGGTGTGTGAAACTTGCCCAGGAGCACAACTGCTGGTCCATGTGGAGCACTCCACGCAGAATGGCAAATGCGTTGATAAATGTGGAGAGGGTCAAGTGCCGGACTGTGAGTCTGACTGTTACTTTTCTAATTTGTTTTTTTTCCAGAAATTATGATTTTGGCTTTTTCGAAATTTTTTTTTGTGATATAATTTTTTATTCAGAAAAAAAAAATAAAAATTTTCTCTTCAGATGAGACGAATTTGGTGCAAGCGCGATGTGTACTGCGAGCGGAACGATGTGGAGTCGGCTACTATCTGAATTCTGTCGGAAAATGCGATCAGTGTGACGGAGCCTGCACGACGTGTAATGGGCCAGGTGAGGGGGTAGCGCGGATGCTGGTTGGGGATCATGATGGGATAATTGAAAAAAAAACTGGGTAAATTTGGTGTCAATATCAATGGAAAAGTTGATTAATTCCATCTTTTGAAACGTTTTTTCCCTAGAACCCCCTAGAAAAACTAGCGATAATCAGTTTTGCCAAGTTTTTTTTTCTAGAAAAATGTAGCTCAAATCAATTTTTCATTGTTACTCGGTTAGCTGAAATCACATTTTCACTGGTTTTCAACGCAGAAAATCAATGGTGAATCACACTTTTGCTGGGGGCTTACGTGGGGAAAACTGCTAAAATCACATTTTGATTTGTATGTTACTTGGAAAATTAACCAGGCAAAAAAAAATCTAAAATTGCTTTTTTATTGTTATTCTACATCGGAAATCAATTTTTTATTGGTATACTACTTGGAAGAATTGATCAAATTATAAAAAGTAAATCCTTAAAAGCAGCGTTTTTCTAGGTTTTGCTCTTGGGAGGTTGATAAAGTCTTATTTTTATGGGTTTTTTACTTCGAAAAAATAACTAATGTTTTATTTTTGTTGGTGTTTCACCTGAAAAAAAAACTAGCTTAATTCACGTTTCCATTGGTGTTCCTCCTAGAAAATTAGCTGGAGTTGCACCTTTTGTATTTTTTTAATTGCAAAAAGTCCCTGTTTTTGATCTTCTGTTTGAAAAAAAAAAGCTAAAATCACATTCATTGGTATTTTACCCAAAGGAATCAACTAGAGTCACATTCCTATTGAAATTTTTAATTTTGAAAATTAGGTGAAATTCTACTCGAAAATCAGCTGAAATGAAGTTTGTTTGGTATTCCAGTTCAAAAAATGAACTCATATCGCAATTTCATTAATATTTCATATTTTAAAAAATTGCTCTAAATCACATGTTTATTGATATCCTCCCAGACAATTCTCAGCTCGGAGCGTCACCGTACAGGAATCGGAGCCGCCTAACTGTTCGCATCGTTCTCCCAATCTCCTGGCCACCTGTTGCTGTCCAAGCTCCCCCAGTTAGCCCGGTCAGCAACAGCAATTATTCGGACAGCAAAGGCAGTGGCTTAGATGGCATAGGGAGGGGACCGCCATATTACGAATACAATCCGAACTGTCAGGTGGCTCGGAGCCGAGCTTCACTTAAGCTTTTCGGAAAAATTTCCTGAAGTCGAATTTCTGAGGGTACTCCTTCGAAAAGTTAATTTAAAAAAAATCACATATTCGGTTGATATAGAAAAGCAACAAAGCGATATCTCAGGTCCGCTGGGTTGCGAAAGTTGTGCGAAGGGCTATGGGAATCGCTCCACTAGCTACTGCAGGCCTTGTTGTGCTGAAGGACAGACCGCGGACAGCTATCGATGTGGTGGGTGTTTTTTTTTCTGGTCCTGTCCAAGACATATTCACACTTTCCGGTTACTGCTTCATTCTAGAATTGTGTCTTTATCTAGTCAGTTTTGTGTAAAATAAGATTTTTTCCCATCAATAAGACCAGTAACTCCCTAAACGCGTGCGTTTGGCTTTTAGGTGTTCACCGGTTGCATGTCGGCGTCCTATTGCATGGTTGCGATAGCCGGGCACCTGTCCGTTGGTGAGCTATCAGGCAGACCGGTTTCTGCCATTCACTTGATATTCTTCCTTTTTCAATCTCCGCCTATGTCGCACAATAGAAGGTTTTTTGGCGGGATCCCTGTGTCTCCCTTGGGACGTCCAGCATAACCCGTGGAGTGTACGGTGCATTCAACCTCCCGAGGAACAAACGAATCAGCTATTCCCGTTGCTGAAGTAAAAAAATCACATTCAAGGATGTGAACAGGAGGAGAACAAGCAGGTTTTTTTTGGGGCGTTTGGCAGGTTTATTTTGTGACAAAAGCCGCTCGTTTCGGTATTCTTCATGAAGTGTTCACAAGATGACGTCATATCCATCGACCTGCTGTTGACAACTGAAATTGCTAAAGGAGGAGGACTCAAGAGCTCAGGCGGTTTCATAAGTTGATAGCAGGTTGATGATCGCTCCTTGTGGACAACTAAAAGGTGTTCACCGCGGATCACCGCCCTGTAGCCCCGAAAGACCTGTCTATTGCTTTGAACTCTGACCCTTGCCAGGCTGTTCTCTTGCTATTGTGCCGAATTTAGCGCCTCATTTCGTTGTTAGGATGTGGACAGCCGGACAACTGGCGGAGCTTTCGGGGCGGTACGCAGGTCTTTTGCGACGAACATTTTTTGTATGGGTTACTAACAGCAACCAGTGACTTCGAAGGTGGCATTGTATCGACCTGCTGTCGATAGCTGATCTCGCCTGAGGAGGGAAACTCATATACTAAGGCAGTCTCACCTTTCCTCAGCTGCTCGATTTGATGTCATCTCCTGAAATGCCTCTTCTGACAACAAAAAGGTGTTCACCGCGGGTGTCTTGTCTGTTACCTCGAAAGGCCCGTATATTATCCCGAAATCTCTGCCTGTTGCCCGCCTGTTCACATCCTATTGTGTGGCATTTAGCATCTTGTTTGACTGCTATCCACATCCCATGGAGCTGTTTTATGTACGTAAGCCGGCTTTTTTCCTTCTACTTCTAACTTCTAAGCAGAAAAAAGACAAAATGGAAAAAGACAGGATAAAGAAAATGAAATTGGCAAAAGTGCGAAAATAGTCTTCAAATTTAATTTGTGTAAAACAATAATATTAATGAACAAAAAGAACAATGACCGAATAAAATCAATATTCAATTAGGAAAATTCAATAGGTGTATATAATTGAATGAATAAAAATTAATTAATCAATTGCAGCTAAGCAATAAAATGAGTAAAGTCTGTCCGAATGATATTGTCCGACCTTGCGGGCCGGCGTGCGTGTCGAACGGTCGTCACGGAGGCATTTTTCGGAGGAGCCTTTCTACGACGGCAGACAGTTATTCAGTATTAGGATGTTATTCAGTATGCGTTTCAGAATCGTGCTAATCGATTTAAAGGTATGAAAAGAGCCTTCGCGATGGCCGCTAGACACGCACGCCGGCCGCGTGGGCGGACAGTTCCATTCGGACAGACTTTAAGTTTAAATAATTCACTGGTCCGGCCGCGCGGTGTTCAATACGATTTAGTGCGTCGTACACTCCGCGGGTCAGCTGAAGCGTTTAGAAAACAGCGGCCGTTGAGTTTCTCATTGCCTGCCGATTGACAGATGGTGGTGGAGAGCGCAAAAAGTGCTGACTTGGTGTTGGACATAATTGCGGGGCAATAGGAAGGTGGCTGCCTATCACAGCCAGGCGACAGGACACCAACACGGAGCCACCTGCCTGTTGGTCGGAAGCCACTCACCGTGGGCGGATCAACCTGTTGTCGACAACTCAGTTAACCTTCCTTTTTTTCAGAGGACTGCTCGCCGAACGCCAAGTATCCAGCAAGAGGTCATCGAAATTCCGGACTGTTCTGGTCGTTCATCTGGGTCCTCCTTATTGTGGTTATACTCAGCTGCGTCGGATTCCTGGCGTATTGTCTGATGAAGGACGATCGCAGCCAAATTGAGTGAGTCACTTTTTTCAAAATTTTTAAATACATATTTCTATGTCAATTATGAAAAAAAAGTTTGCAGCTATACTCCCTTGCCTCACTACAATAGCCAAACTGGCGAGGTTCACATTCTGGACTCGGACTCGGAGGATGATGATGAGTTGTACGAAGCGAAGCATGTAGAGATTTAGAGCATTGGCCCCTTTTGGGTTATATACTCTGTTTATCTTGGATTGCACAAAACACGGTCCGCCAATGGTCCTCTAATTGGCCCGCTAGTACCGTAGTGTACGTCCACAACGCGTTCTCGCCAGACCCGGGTGTGCACCCGGTGTGCAGAGCAATCGATTCGTCAATGCCGTCACTCGGCCACCCATCCTGCCAACCGGGTCTGCCGAGAACGCGTCGTGGACGTACACTACGGTACTAGTGGGCCAATTAGAGGACCATTGGCGGACCGTGTTTTGTGCAATTCAAGTTAAACAGAGTATACTTCACCGTGATTTCACCTTTCAAGTGCCCTTAACTAGTTGAACATTAGCAGTTGTTGTACCCTAGATTGTAGATACTCAGCGAAATTGTATTGACCCTAAACTCGGATGACATTCCAATATTGATTCTTACATATTTCACTAACACTAATAATCTACCCAAATTACGACCAGCATGTGATCTGTTCTCGTTTTTTTTTCCCTTTCGAAGCTACTAAGGCAGTAACGTCGGGTGGACCGACGACCAATGGCTAACCGAACTGCTTTCACTCTGCGGTCCGACCGCTGTAGAGAAGTCGCGAGCTGACTCTGGGCCGATACGTTATTTTGGATTGCCCTCATTGGCTGCGACCGCGTGGGAGTTACAGCTCAACACCTGGGATAAGCAGTTTTCCGATTTCCGGCTGCCGGATTTCCGATGGTTTTGGTTTGGCGGTTTCCGAGAAACGCGGCAGAAGAAATGCGGGGGAAAATCAGAAATACTTCCAAGTTTACTATTCTTCCAAGAGACCCGGGTTACCCGGATCTCGACGGGTTTTCCGCTTTCCGGTTTTCGGACCTGAAATGATCTTTCCGTTTTCCGGCACCCGAAAAATACGCCTTAACCAGCGGAAGCAAATTGGAAGTGCCCACAGAATTATGTGTTTTCCGATTTACGATGATTCTTGGTATTCCGATTTTCGAACTGGGAACAGTATATCGGGAAACCATATAAAAATGTGACTGAAAATCGGAAACATCCACAAGATCACAATTTTTCCCATTTTTGATAGTTTTCGACAATCCGACTTGAAATTATGGTCTTTCCATCTTCGATATGCGAAACAGGAAAACGGAAAAAAAAGGTTGGAAATACTTATAAAATAGATTTTTTCTGATTTTTCGAATTCCGCTTTCAGATTTTGTGATCGTTTGTGGCGTTCCGATCGGGGATGAGCGGAATAAAATTTCAAAAACTCGGAAATTGGGTTTCGGGTTTCGACACAAAAAAATTTCTCGGTTTTCGGAAATCGGGTGCGGAACGCCCAAAAATGCGCGGGAGTGCGGTTTCCGGGACGCGATACGCGGAAATTGTTTGAAAATTATTGATTAGCGGCCTCTGCCTCTATAGACCCGATAGTTCCGCATTCCGCAGCTTTCTGTGCAGTTTTCGGAAAGCGGAACGCGGTAGGCCAAAAACCCGCAAGCGTTTCAGAGTGCGGCATAAACATCAATTTTTCCTCAGAATTACATGTTTTTCGATTCCAAGATTCTCTATGGTACCTAACTTTCCGATTTTTGGAAAATCTGAAACATCATTTTGATTATAGTTTCTTCGATTTCCCGAATTTCGATCTCCGTTAATTTTTGGCGTTCTCTTACATTCGAAACGAATGAAAGAGCTCCATTAAGGCCCTCAATTGACAGCGATTTGCGCGCTGTGCTCCCGCGGTCGGCCCGCAGAAGCTATAGGCGCCCGCGGTCGACCCGGCGCTACTGTCTGATTAGCAGAACGTTGAATTTCACTTTTCAAGTCGATATCAGTATTCGCTATTGGATTAGTTGTTACCTCCCTTTTTTTTGTTTTTTTTTCGTTTTTTTACGGGGTGTAGAAAGAGGGGTTTTAGATGAGTAGTATTATAGCTATTAGAGACTATTTGCATAGTCTCCTTTCAAGACAAGTACAGCTGGAATTTCTTCGCCAAAAAGAAACTATTATATGTGATCGGTCTGAATATTGTTTCTTTTTCTTTGTTTGCTAGGGATTCTAGGTTAATGTGGAATTTTTTTCAAGTTTTTTTTTTTCGAACAAAAATCGCATGTTCAATCTTAACAGCCTTTTTTCAAGCAGGAAACGGACATCTATCTATTTTTTCCTGATTTATGCATAGGTAATTTCAGCTGTCAACACCTTTTCGATAAGATGGTGTCTGTTCACAGCGAAAGGCCTGCCTGTCGCCCCGAGACACTAAAACAGTTCTATCCTTCTTGCGACAATAGCGCTTTCGTCTTCTGTTTTTGGAAAAAAATATACCATAACTTCCCTCAAAAGTCACTTGGAGGTGAAGGGCCACTTCAGATGGGTTTATACTTCGCCGCAGGAGTAAACGGAGCGAGACAAGATCTTGTGTTTTGTGAGGTTTAGACACTGATGCTGTCGTCTGCCTTCTCTTTGCGCGCTGCGTTTGCCGCTGCGGCAGAGTATAATTATGGCCCAAGACCCTTCTATAGTAGGTCAAAATTTTCAATTTCCGGCGTTCATAGAGGAAACCGATTGGGGCGTGGCTAGTTTTCATCGACTGGTCGTTACCATCATTCAGGGTTGAGTCGACTCCCTGAAATCAGCACAGGAGGGTTATAGCCGGATCAGCCCCGCCCCAACCCATTTCCTTCACTAGAACCTTCTGGTCAATATAAAGGCATTTGTTTCAGGAAAAACTCATTTAAGGTTTCTTGAAAAAAAAATTGTTTGACCTAGCATACCTCTCCATCGGCTGCCTTCTTGCACCCGCCAATGGAGGGTTTCGGGTGAAATCAGCCCCGCCCTAACCTATTTCCTAAATGAGAGCCGTCTGGCCTATATGATGCAGTTGTTTTGAATGAAAAACTGATTTAAATTTTTTGAAAAAAAAAAGCTCCACATGACCTAGGATCCTATAATTGTCAATATTATATTATTTTCAATTTTCATTGTTTTATTCATTTATTCATTGGTTGCTATGTTGCCTTTCGAATCGTTGCTAATCAATATGCGTCTGGGGGTTATCATGACGCTGGCCAATGCGCCCACCCACATAGAAAACACATCAGAATTCGGTTTTGAATTTGTGCCTTAGCGTGTTTTTTTTTCATTTTTTCACATTTTCATTCGTCGATCGATAACTATGTATTGCCAAAATATTGTTGCTGTCTCGCCAATTTTCACTTTATTCATACGATTCATTCACACTTTATTCATTCATTGCGATCAAATACTATACTATGTACTACATACAGGTCTAGATATTCTATTTATATATTATATATGTATTGTTAATTTTGTACCCTCACCTTATGTAAAATCATAATATATATCGACATATCAATACATGTTAAATGTGATAAAGTTTTATTAGAGTTGCGATTGATTGTGTGGTGTGATTTTGTTCAAAATTTACCTGAGCTGGAGATTTTCAGAAAATTTTGATTACTGTAAGGGTACTGTAGGTGTGCAGTATCAGGTGATTGACGGACCGCTGGCTTCATGTCATCCACAGAGAAGGCGAAGTCTGATATTCCAAAACAGCGAGTTCTGAAGACGTACGATTGGACATTGAAGGTTGGTCATGAGTATGAGGTCGATGGGTGGCTGACCCCATTGGCTCGATTCTCAGAACTTTCTGGGCAAGCTTACTGCGTCTAATTGGGCCAAAAGTAAGCTTACCCCGTCTAATTCACCGAAAATCGACGGTTTTAAGCTTCCCGCGAGCTTAAAACTCGTCCTAAGCATACATCGCCCATGTATGGTTACTGCGTGGTTTTCTAAGCTCGCACTAAGCATTACCTGGCGTTGATTAGGTGTCGGAAGCCTACTAGGATGCAGATTAGACGGGGAAAGCAAACAACAGACACTACAGAGTCTATAAAGACGCGGTGAGCTTGCGGTAGCGGCGTGAATAAGGAACATACGTATCGACATTTGACGACTCTGACGTGTCTCTGCGGCCACTCACAGGAGAGAGTACACGCATGGAGCTGAGCAGCAGAGAAGGAGACAAAGGAGGAGGCCCCTGATTGAAATCCGAAATTTGGAGTCTGATCATTTCATTTGCGTGCCCTCTTTGTATGTTAATTATTGTCATGTTTATATCATTATTCATTTTCTTCGTTCTCTGTTCTTCCTCGTCAGCCTGGACTTCGCCATGTAATACAGATGTACGCCGGTAAACCCGCAAGGAGTCCACCAAGTGCTCCGGTCGAACCCTTTATAGTCCCGCGGGACGCCAGCAGGCGATGATCGTCTATAGGTCACTGTCTTGTGGTACCACATGTTCTGGAGAGAGGTCCGCCTCTCATGGCTAAATTACCATCATCCTCGTTTTGAATTTCCATTATCACGTGACATTACACGTGTACATGCTACGTGTTCTTTGTGGCTTTATTTTAATGGTGTACAAGTCACGTGTTCTCTGTTCTTTGGAGTGTGAGAAGAGTTTTGTAGAAGAGTTTGAAATGAATTTGTTAATTTTCTTAAACCTCTAATGACCTTCCTTCACTCACAAATATGCGAGTAAACAAAGGTATGGCTTGCTGTGTAGTCTGAGTCCTTTCCATATTCTACCGACCGACGTCAAGCGACTTGAGATGATAAATTAAATTAGATGAGATGGATAGCAAAGGGTTTATGGATATTCCGCATTCGATAACAAATCGTCAGACGTCGGTCCTATTGGTATCGAACTCACAACAGCGAGTGTCTGAGTCAGAGTTGGTTGAGAAAATCACCGTGACCATTCGATTAAAAATCGATTAAAGTTCGATTAAAAAGAAAATCACCGTTCGATTAAAAAAACACGGAGGTTGCAAATAACACCCGTTGTAGCCAGCTGTGGCTGACGCGATCAATATGAATGAATTATGTGGAACGATATCATGGATATCATTCATTTCTTAGCTTATATCATGTGAACATCGGTCGTGTCAGCCACATCGGATGATTTTACTGAGATAGTTTTATAACAGGTTGGGTCATTTATTTTATAACCACAGAGAGGACTGATCTAGTGGGGAGATAAAGAGGTCTTTGTCCGGAATTCTCGCATAGGATATTAATGCGTAATATCAAGAAAAAGTGAACAATTCTGTAAAAAAGGGGTCTTCCAAGCAAAAGTGGTTTGGTTTTCGTTACAAATGTTTCAACAAAAAGGGAACAATAGGAAAGTGGAATGAGGAGAGTGCACAGAAAATGAACAATATCCTCTAAAACAATATCCTCATATCTACGTCAGATGACTCAAAATCCCTCCAGCTCGCTGTAGATGAGATACGGAAGTGGGCAGGGTCATGGCAGTTACCACTAGCTCCGCAGAAGACCATTTTCATGCGAGTAGGATTCGTAATAAGGATTCCTTACGCATTCGTAATAAACCTATACTTATAAAAACTTTTCTTTGTCGAAACTTCTAAAAAGCGAAAACAAACCATTGTGGTACTTTAGGAGGAAGAATTGAATGGTTTCCTAAGAAAATTTGTCTTCATCTCCTCCTTTAGTGATAGCTATCAAGTACACATGCATATATGTATACATATTTTATCGGCACTCACTCACCCACTCGCGGAGGTCGGTGGCCGGTTGAGAGGAGTTTAACAGGTAGCGTGCTGCCGCTCGGAACGAAAAAAGGGGCGGGCAAGGCCCAAAAACTCCCCATTCATGCCGAAAACTCCGCGTGTCAACCTCCCACCGACCCTACAATGCCACGTCACAGTTGACCCTCTCACACCGAGAGCTCTGCCTAATCACCTCCCACCGACCACTCAAAGTGACGTCACACCCAGGTGTTTGCACCGAAAGTTTTGTCTGATCACCTCCCACCAACCACCACTCCTGCAGTCGCGGACGTCGGTGGCAAACTTCGGCTGTTATGAGTCATGCCGAAACCTCCGCCGATCAGCCAGATCCGATCAATTTGACTGGAAAAGGGGCGTTTTAACCGGCCACCGACCCCCGCGATTGCCTGAGCACATAATCAAAGTCCTTTATCGGGCCAAAAGCGCTTATTCTTAGAGAACCGCAACGGTTTGTTTCCGCTGTTTAGAAGTTTCGACAAAGAAAAGTTTTTAGAGGATATTGTTCATTTTTTGTACACTCTCCTCATTCCGCTTTCATATTGTTCCCTTTTTGCTGAAACATTTGTAACGCAAACCGAACCACTTGCTTGGGAGACCCCTTTTTACAGAATTGGTCTAGTCATTACTATCAACAGAAGACAGTTACTCCGGGTGCAATAGAATGAATACATTCTGCTGCTTCAAAATAGGCTTAGTGCACCTTCGAAGTAAGCTAAGTGAGGTGTAGAAGTATGGGGAGCGCCGTTTTAAAGTAGGCTTGAAGCACTCTCGAGGAAGGATGAGTGCAACCTTGAGGTGAGGTTAATGCAGATTCGAAGTAAGCTTAGTGCGGCTTTGAAATATCCTCTGCGCAGCCTTGAAGTGGGGTGAATGCAGCCTTGAAGTAAGCGTATTGCGCGTTCGAGGAAAGGTTGTTGCGCCTTTAATGAAACTAGGTGGAAGCAATCAACCTAGATACTTTAAAGCCGTGGAAAGCTTTTCCAGAAAGTTCTGAGTTGGGACAGACTGGCTCTGTTTTGATTTTTTTCTTGAGGGTGACGAAGTTTTCAAGTTTTTTGGGAATTCAATTTTTCCGTTCCTTCTAGACACCGGCACATAGGATTCCATTCATCGAATAGTTTATTGTTTCTTTGTTTTTTTCTCACTCAGCAACCTGAACCGATGATTTTTTTATATTTTTAATTTTTATAATATTAGTTCACTGAAAAAATTTATTTGTTTGCATTTTCGCTTGATTTTTATTTCTTTCAAAGTTCTGATTTAAAGGTTATACATAGTTCGATGCTTTTAATGTTTTTACTCAAAGTAGTGATTGTAAATTTTCAGAAACTTTTTTAAAAAGTTTTTTCTTTGAAAAATTCCTGTCCATGCATGACATTTGACGCGGTTGAGTTATTCGAATGGAAAGTTTTGAATTTTCTAAATGAATGAATGCAATTTTTTGATTTATCGCTCTCAGAAATCCGGATTGGGATTTTTTTTATGAAACAATTTGAAAAAAATAAATAAAGAAAAAAAGTCAAGTATGACCGTCTCAAAGATTCCGATTGAGCCGATTTTTCAAACTGTCAGGCGGTTCTCGGACCAGAGCCACTTGACCGTTCGCTTCATTCTCCCAGTTTGCGGGTCGGCTTGTGTTGCTTTCCGGGCCGTTGCTATTGCAGTCCGGGCTCCTCCAGTTCGCCCGAACAGCAACAGCGGTGGCTTGGAGATTGAATAAAATCATTATTGGTGTCGAATCATATTGTTTTCGCATTGTTTTCGAATATTATCTGAAATTATTGAACATATTAATAAATATTTGAGTACCGTCACCTGACATGGGCCAAATATTTTAAAAATCATATTTTTCGAATTGGCCGAATTCAGGAGCCTCACCTGACAGGGATTGGAGCCGCTTGACAGTTTGGCTCGTTCTCCCAATTTCCTGGCCTGTGCTGTTGCTAACTAAGTCAGCTGGAGAAGCCGGGAGAGCAACAGCAGTGGCCCGGACAGCAACAGAAGCCGAGCCGCAAAATGGGAGAACGAGCCGAACTGACAGGCGGCTCGGGGCCAAGAGTCGACTGAGAACTTTTGAAAAGCCGAACATTTCAATGTCCTGCTTCAATCGATTCGTCGAAAAATCGAATAATTCCAATTCTGAATGAATTGGATATCAGATATTATAAAATATTAAGTTGGCAAAAAGAGCTTCCGCGTTTTTTTCCCCTCTCAACTGGAAACAGCGGTTCGTATATTGAAATTTTCGACTTCACCTAATGTGTGTAGCTATTCTCTATGAAAAAATCGAAATTCCTATCGCTCAGCGCGCTGCATGTGCGCGCAATGCTCCTCCCTCCGTCTGCCTCACGCTCTTTCGCAGTCTCTAACCTCCGCTCCGCGCCCGCACGCGGAAGAACTACGGGAATTTCGTAATTTTACAGCCTGTACCTGGAGGGACTAACGATAAGACGAAAATAAGTTTTGACCGGTTCATCGCTTATCGACTTCGGATCAATAAAGTGGAGGGTCGAAAACAGGCTGTTTTTTATTGATCGGCAAGCTCAACAGAAAACTCTATTCACAAATCGAATTCACTACCTAGCAGCGCACATAATTCCCTTTCGAAACAAGTTTGGCAATGCCAAGTTTTCTCCGGAACAAAAGAAAGGCCCGACCCCAATCGCGGCTATAGTTGTGAGAAAAACGGCTGAAAACGAGCCAGAATTAGCCCTATGCGGCCATAAAACTTTAATCTGCAATGCTAGCCCTGCCCCCTTGATCAGCAGCCGCTGGGAAAGTGAGCGGGCGTGCATGCCGCGTTCAAGTTTTTAGCCGTTTTTTTTTCCGACATTCAGGATGCTATGGGTTTTGAACCACTCGATTTCCAGTGAAAATATGAAAGCCGGTCTTATCTAGAACACTGTTTTCAGACAAAGGCTCACGTATTTGACGCGCAAGTTCCAAGTGAATGAGAAATGCGGTAGCTTACATATTTCTCAAGCCACTCTTACGCGATTCTCGGCCCCGAGCCGCACCGAACAAGGATCGAAGCCGGCTGACAGTTCTGCTCATTTCCACCATCTACGGGCTACTGCTGTCGCTCGCTGTACGGGCCAACTTGAGGGGTCCGGTCAGCTACAGCAATGGCCCAGACAGCAACAGAAGCCGACTCGCAGATTGGGAGGACGAGTCAAACTGTCAGGCGGCTCGGGCGAAGAATCGCCTGAGATAGTCTTATAATAGGGACCCGATTCTGTCCTAAATCTGTTTTTTGCCTTACTAGCAACATTTACTACACTAACTAATCACCTTGTTATGTCATAAATGCTACTGGTATTGAAACTGGGAGTTAGTTGAGCTTAAGAGCCTGATTAGGCTCCTGCCGTTGGGCGTTGCTGCACCATGCAAAGAAGGAGAATGCAGAGCCACTTAATCGATACACCTCCATTTGCCAGCGTCGGGACTATATTCAGGCTCTGAGCCCAGATACCAAATTGGTATGAGCTTTAAACCGTAGGGAACCCCATATATTCAATTTCTCCCCACTCGCACGTCTTCCAGTGAGGTGCTGATCACTAATACGGCGAAAGTTCGTTTTCCGATTCTCGGACGTAAGTTACGGTGGAAAATGACAGTGTACCTATGTAGCACTGCGGTAAAATTTGCCGCGTCAGTGCTGGGGTAGTGCCGCTTAGGCTGTCACAGGCACAGAAGCGGTACTAGAGCGGGTCCATAGCGGTAATGACGTAGCGGCGTCGCGATCAGATGGTGCGCCTTCACAAGAATAGGACCGACTTCGAGTAACTCGGATAAAATTATTCCTGGTTCTAACACGGAACCGCTGCGGTACTATCGCGGCAATGTCGGGGCTGAAGACACTGCAACAGAATGTTCTCGGCGCAGTGTAGATCGCGGATTGATTGATTGATCGATTTACGACTATTTGAGACAATCATAATAAATACATCAAAAGTCAACAATAAAACACACCAAAATCAGTTAATTGTTTTCTAACAATTCTTGTAGAACCAGAGTCATCTGCAATGTGAGAACAACCAAACGTAGAGTGATGGAAAACTCAAAACTTCAGAAAAAATCTTTTTTGCTATTCGTTTAAAGGAGCAAAAACTTTTGAGGGATGGAGAGATGTCACTCTTCAGAGCTAAATAAGTCGATCCAGCGCGAGCTGTAAATGAGTGCGCCCTAATGCCTAATTTTGGTTTAGAATACCAAATTCTGAGGAAAGTACCTCTAGTTTTCGAAGTAATGAGTTTATAGAATTCTGACGCGGTATCTACCGTGGTACTGTCGCGGAGCTATCACGGCACAGTCGAGGGTCGCGGCACTTTCCCGGCAAGTTTCCTACGAGCATATCTTGCCGTAGTCGTCCGTTAAAATGAAAGCGGACCTCATATCCATGTTCAGCATCCCAAATAGTCCGCTGGATGAAGTTTTGCTGAAGAGAACAAAATTTAATTTTGGCAGTCCACCCAGCGTTTTGACCTTCCAACTTATAGACCTGAAAATAAGTTATTGGCAAGGGGCAACCACAGTTTTCACTGCTATTAGCATAGGCATTTTCGCAAGGTATTTCATTTTTCTCTTTTCGGACTAGCCTGAGAAGGAAAATTTTCCTCGTGTGTAGGATATGACTACGGAAACCATTCCATAGTCTCAAAAAACGGCTTCCTTAAGAGCAAAGGGTGCACCTATGTCGATGCTAGACTTGGGTCTAAAGTCTTAGCAACGAAATAGTCGTGAACACATGAACACTGTGTTTGACCTCGACTGCGATGAAATCTTTTTTTGACCCGTTATCTCCGCGGGGTTTTGCAGACGTTTACCACTGTCTGGTCAAAGAATATGGACTCTATGTGAAAGCGCTTCAGGAATTTCTATGGGTTTATGAAGCATCTATGTACTGAGTCCGCAGGAATTCGCTGTTTTGTTGTTCTTCCTCGTGCAGTCTGCTTCTTGCAATCTGCGGAGCTATGCATGTCTATGTAGTTATTGTAACCCTGCGACTACATCCTCCTTTCCCTTCTAACTACAGTCCGCGTCAAGAGTATGAGAAAGTGTTGAAATCCGGGATTTCGCACCAATTTGGACGCTGTGGTTCGAATCGGACGCCAAATTCAGATTCCGCGTCTAAAAGAACCCTACTAGGCAGAAAATTAGAGAGTTCCTGCTGGAGGAAAAGTTTTCACGATTTTTTCAAGAAAAATGTCCTACTCAGACAATCTCACGCTAGTAGCCGAGCAGGCTCCTCCCAGTCCCGCCCAGTTCAGCACAATAGCAATAGTTGCTGAAAATTCGGTTCCTGTTGCTATCGTCCCTAAAGTCGCATTCACGGCGCCTAAATAACCCCCTTAATAAAGTTCCGGCTGAACAATTCTCTATTTTTGAAATCCACGAATGTTAATTTCTTGGCCGTTTTTGATCTATCCATATGCATTATAGGCACAGTGCACTTTCAGACTCAGACGATCGCCGCATTCAATGCGTGTCGAATATGCATTCAACTCGGAGACAAGGTGGTTTCGAGCGCAGTCAGGGAACGTGCTGCTAGGGAAGCACGTGCTCTTATTGTGTTTCAAATTACAGCACGTGCCCCAACGAATAAGCCGTCCAAATCGAACATGATACACATTCAACACGATGACAAAACGATTATCCAAAAAAGGAAAGTATACGATGCACCCCTGAGACGGAGCCGCCCGACCGCTGGAGGCCTCGTCCAGCCGCTGACGGCCCCAGATGGTGCTCGGCGAGCTGGCCGCGTCGCACGTTGGTGTGTGCTACTGCGATGGACTGCCTTGCAGCACGTACTCCTGCGATTGAATTTTATAGCACATTCTCCTGCTATGAAATTTCGCAGCACGTGCTGCCGTTTGGAGCACGTTCCCCTGTGTTGGAGCCTTTCGATGGGTGTGGTAACTCGAGTTGAATGCATATTCGACACGCATTGAATGCGGCGGTTTTCTGAGGACTTGAATTTTGACATTTTCATGTAATTTTGTAGTAGATCACCCCCTGCTAGATATAAGCGATTACCACGGGCCCGACCTCATACACTACCACGGACCACGCCCCCGGTTCCTTGGTCTCCGAACTTAATAGCGGCTAGATCGATGGATGAATGTTAGCCACTTTTTTTGATTTGGATTATCTTTGTTGGTCTGTCTCTTCGTTTTCATCCGCTCTCGCGCAGCGACTGCGGATATAGAGAAGTGCATGCCTGAGACAACTCGTCCACCAAACTCTTTTCGCTTTCCATAACTCTTTTCTTAGGGAGCTTTCGACGATTCTGTTGGTATCATTGTGATCAGCGAGTAATTCTCTCTAAGAAAAGCATAAACTTGGTAAAATAATTTTTCGGTGTCGTGTGCATTTTAGTTCAACGTTTGCAATTAAACAAACAGTCTTTGAGTTCCGTGTGAAAAATGGGAATATACGGTGCTCATTCCGAAAACATTGTCGAAAAAAAAACAGCTAAAATCGTGTTATAAGTAGCCCTATTCGGGCCCTAAAATTGAGTTTGACACGCCCGCCCCGCCCACATCCTTGACGGCCGATGAGGAAGTGGGCGGGACGAGCATACCATATTGAAGCATACCATTCGGGACCGTAAAAAGTTATTTTTGGATCGTTTTCGGTCGTTTATCTTTTCGAAACCTTTCCATTCCTCGGTGTAAACCTAAGACCCTTTTCAATAAGCCGTGCTTGATAGGAAATTCTTGAAGTTTCAATCGCTTCTTTTTATTTTCCTCCTCAATCTTCTAATGACCACTTTCCAGAATACCATTTTCTGTTCAGGACCGTCTCTAGTTAGACTTCCTGCAAACAATCGCAGACTGACCTGAAAGTACGAAACATGCGCCGTTTGTTAGGAACTTGTTAATCGGCAATTAGGGGCAGACGCTAGGTGTTTCGGTTGAAACGGCGGATGTTCCGGGGCAACAATGCCAGACAAAAGGCAAATACGTGTATTTCAGTACATTCTGCATCTGTTTTTCTCTGTTTCCTCGTGCATTTTTGCAACCGATTCTGCAGATTTCCGACCAGTTATCAGCTCATCCCGCAAGTATGTTTGTGTGAAAATCTGCCACCTGTTTGAAACTGAGATTGATCGGGGCGCGATTGGTTCAGAGCTTCCGACCGATGTGGCGTCATCTCGGGGCGGCTGTGTAATACCGTCGCGAAATGGAAGGTGTAAACGCGGAATGGCATTTTTTGCACTCGCCTCGAACACTTGAATTGCCCTGATGAGTTTTTTGTTCGTGTCATCCCGTATTTATCAGTCTAATTCATTCAGAAAATTGCTTTATAGGGTCATAAAAGGGGAATCCTCAGGCGTGAACTTTGAAGGAATCAGGCGAAAAGCTTCTAATTTGTGCACATTAAGATGGAAAAAGTACTATATATTGAATTCCAGGAAGGCAACCCTGCATTTTGCGTATCCATGAGCTTATGTTTGAGAGAACGCCTGAGGCTGTATGTGCAATGTTCTATTTGGGATAAACGAATTCTTCCAATTTTTTTTCATCGCATTGGCCCCTGTTTTTTTGTGTAAAAAATCATTTATATGACATTATTTTCAAAATTCGCTGGTATTTTTCCGAAATTCTGCCATTGTTCCACGCAGAACACAAAATAAATTTGATGTCAAAAATATTTGACTTTTCTTGCGAGCATTCTGGTCTTCTTTGCAGCACGCGGCCAAACTATGGATCGCGTGTTAGGCGGCCTTCAGAGTTTTCGCGGGGCGACGCGATGGCACATGTCAGTGCGACGCGAAATTCGCGTCGCGCAGGTGTTTGGGTGTGAACGATGCGTGAACGCTGGGCGACTACGCGCAATTGCGTACGTACGCAATTTCTCGTGAACAAACCACGGCAATTTTTTTCTCGCAACACCAACAGTTTTTCGTGTTATTTTGAATGCATGTTATCAGAGATATGCTTATTTTAGGGGTCGTTTATACTTCCGCCGCCGAACGGCGCGGCGAAGTGCAACACTATAATATTGATCGTGCAGCGCCGCATGATCAATATTACAGAAATGCACTCTGCCGCGCCGCTCGGCGGCGGAAGTATAAACGACCCCTAACTCATTTCATTGTTAAATTTGATTGTGTCTAGGAAAAACCCTGATGAAAAGCAGCAACGAGTTCGCGATCGCACGGCGTCCATCGCGTCGCGTTGCATTGCAAGGCGACGCGATGGACGCCGTGCCAAGGGAACTTGCGCGTCATTTCGAATGTATCGCGCCTCTTCACTGTGAACACCCGGCGACGACGCGGCGCGACGTCGCTTGATCGATACGTAGGCTGATTATAACATCGCGCCGCGATTGAACTCTGAATGCCGCCTTATATTGCAAGCAGTCGCGTCGCGGCGACGTCTTATCAATACGCACCGGGGCAACAGCTGATTTTGATCAGTCTGATCAGTAGACTGGGGTAGGGGGTGTTCACAGCTGATATCGGTTGATGATCGTCGCTTCTCGCGCAGAAAAAAAGCGTAGTTTCTGCTGACCAACAATTTCTTCATAAATAGGCATCCTGTCACTAATTTCTGAATTTTAAGTTCAGTCGAAATTGAGCAGATGAGCTTTGAAAAGAATTTTTCTCATAACTTCTCCTCAAGACTAGTCTCTAAGGTCCCGTCGTAGTCAGCTGTAGGCCGGACTGAGCCGCCCACTTCTCTCCCCAGTGATCCTGCGCCGTCCTGCGCCACCCGTCGTCTGTCAGCTGCATGCCAATCGATTATGCAGACGTACTTGAGCACACTGCAGCCGGCTCAGTCCGGCCACAACGAGGAGATTTCTAATCTCTGTGAGCAATGCACAGCATACGTATCGACCGGATGGCCGCACAGGCCGCGGGTCCGATCCACCTCCAAACCCCGTGCCCACGAAGCGAAAGATGATATCGAAGATGCCCCACGAAACCTCAAATTTCTGTAAGTAAAAGATCATTGAAAAAAGTCACGCCCATTTTTCCGCGCCGCAACCTTTTCTTCCGATTTCGGAAGGGGGATAAAAATCCCGGGTTGGTGTTTCAATTGCGCGGCGGCACGGAAAAATGGGTGTGGCCAAGTGCCCCCCCCCTGCTGCGATAGCACCGAATTGATTTTGCGTTTTAATCTCTAGATGTTATGATCGCTCGAGGTAAAGCGTATACAACACATCGACAACTGTTCCTTTGTATGGACAACTCTTCCAGGATGTGGGCGGGTTGATCCACGTGATTTTCACCTGTTTTCTGGCCGTTTTTCGACATTCTTTCTTCCTCACTTGCCTAAGAAGGCTCCAAAGCTATGGAAACCTTATCATTCTGAATTTTATTCTACTTTTTGAATACTTTGTTATGGAATCGATACAAGTCCAATGGAAACCTTGCCCTTGTATGCCAGTTCAGTAGGGAAGTCGCATGTGGAACGATTGATATCCATCAGTGTATGATGTACTTTGAGAGGGGAACAACGCCTGGCAGGACAACTGTGTGTTCTGTGGTCGAACACCATCACTATCATTTGCTGACATAGACGTTTTCTTCCCAATAATCTTATCTGCTGCTGCTGATGTTGTTTTTTGAGGATTCCCGTCCATATCAAGGACAAGTCGCCCATATAAGAGTGACCTTTGTTCAATCAAAGAGCTCTACAAGGCATCATTCATTAACTGTTGGGGTGCTAAATTCTTTGTGAGATTTCTTATTTTCTAATTTTTAGATGTTCACCTTCGCATTAATCTTTCATCATTATATATTGCATCGAAGGCAAAATTTTGTCGGATAATTGGATTCTGGGCTGATCCAAACAAAGCGTTTTTTTTTCAAATGAATAGGATATTTCGTTAGATCCGGATTTTGCGTTTTCTCAATGACTCGGATTCCGGGTTCACTCAGATGTGAGGTTTTTTTCGGTAATTCGGATTTTAACTCGTCAAAATTTCGATTCATTCGAACGGATATCCGAAAATGTTCGGATCGGATCCAGTGTATACATACTCAATATAGTGGAATCCAGTTGTTCGTTGAAAGAGATGGGATTGTGACACTTACAAGGGAACTACTATAAGTCATACTAACCATTCCAAATGAAATGTACTTTTCAAGAACCATTCTCGGACGAAAAGTCCGATTATGCCCATCGCAGCTGCCTAGACTTACTCTGAAAGAAGTTATAGGCATTTTTTCTCGGATTTTCGTACCTATTGAACCTTCCAAAAGGGGCATTATTTTTTACGAAAATTCGGAAACGGACCTCGTAATCGTGTTCAGCTCCCAAAAGTACCCCACTAAGCAAAGTTAAGTTGAAGGAACATTTTCCATACTTCGCGCAGACTAACAGCGTTTTGGACTTATACGGATTTTCGGTTGAGCGTTTATTTATTCCAACTCCCGGCTCCCGAAGCGTTTAAAAAAATATCTCAGATTTGACTAAAAATTCAACCTCGGGGGTTATTTGGGGGTGCTGATCACGAATCTGAGGTTCATTTATCGATTTTCCGAAGTTTTCGACCGTATTCGTTCACAGATTCCCATCGGGGGAGAATTTGATGGCAAATCGCGACTTTTGACGATTTCCGGAGTGCTTCTATAGAATATGCTCAAGTTATTTCCCTCGGGGCTATTTAGAGTGCTGGACACGAATCTGATGTCGGTTTATCGATTTTTGTCAGCTTACGGTAGATTGCGGTGTGGATACGGTAGTTTGGTCAAAGTCTCAGATTTGTCTCAAAGTTTCTAGGTGGGGGTTATTTGGTGTGCTGAATACGAATTTGATGTCCATTCGTCGATTATCGGAATATTGAGGTAGGTTTTGCCTCCTAATTGGCATGTTACCTACCGTAACCTACAGTAAACCTTACAATTTGGGTAAGCAAACCCCAGATTCGTGTTCAGCACCCCAGATTAGGTGTACCCTTACCTTGTCGCGAGGCTTCAAAAAACGCTCATAACTTTTTTCAGAGTGGGTCTAGGCAGCTGCGTTGGGCATATTCGGACCTTTCGTCCGGAAATGGTTCTAGAAAAGTACATTTCATTCGGAATGGTCACTATGACCTATCCCTTGTGAGAAAATCAATCATGCCTGTTTGTGTGTTTCGGGAGACTGCGGACAACGCATCGAACCTGACGTCGGGGAAATGGTTTCGCGCTTGAGAATCTTGGGTAAGTGGCTTTGCTTTCTGCTCCCTGTACTGGAATTTATTCTTTAAAAAAAATAGGAGGCCCAACGCACATGCTGGGATGTCAGCACCTTTAGCGATAAAAATATTCGAACATCCTGTGCCTGTTCCTACGGCAAAATAAACGCAGGACAACTGTTCTAGGACGCGGGCGGTCCAATGGGTAGGCTAACCCAAGAGATTTTCACCCGATTCCTAGCCATTTTACGTCGTACTTCCATTCTTACTCTTCTTAGAGGAACCCAAAGCTTACGTTTCTGCCAAAAAAAAAAATCGGCGACTTTTTCATTGTGAACGCTGCCTTCGTACGCTCAGAGAACCGAATAAGCGTTTTAGAAAAATATTCAAGATTTGACCTAAAATTCGCCCTGGGGGTTATTTGGGGTGCTGAGCACGAATCTGAGATTCATTCGTCATTTTTTTCCAAAGTTTTCGACTAAATTTGTACAAAGCTTTACACCGGTAGAAGAAAATTGACGGCAAAATCGACTTTTGACCATTTCCGGAATGTGGCGACAAATGTGGCTCAAATCGCTTTTGTGAGGGTTATTTGGAGTGCTCAACAAGAATCTGTTGTCAGTTTATCGATTTCTGACAGCTTACGGTAGATTACGGTGGGCATACGGTAGTTTGGTCAAAGTCTCAAATTTGTCGCAGTTTTTATGTGGGGGTTATTTGGGGTGGTGATTACGGATTCATTTGTCGATTTCAGAATTACATACTAAGGTAGGTTTTGCTTTCTAAATGGCATGTTACCTACCGTAACCGACAGGAAACCTTAATATTTGGACAAGCGAACCCCAGATGCGTATTCAGCACCCCAGATTACCCCTACATGAATGTTTTTACCTAAATCCGGAATAAAATTTAAAAACACCATAAAAATTCCATGGGGGGGGGTGGGTAACTACCTTGCCGCGAAGCTTTAAAAACGCTCATAACTTCTTTCAGAGTGGCTCTAGGCAGCTGCGATGGGCAATTTCCGATTTTTCGTCTGAAAATGGTGCTAAACAAGTACATTTCATTTGGCATGGTTACTATGACTTATAGTGGTTCCCATGTAAGTGTACCATGCGGAATCGCGGAGAGTCGCGTTTAGGCTTGAAAATTTACCCCAATGGGGAAGCTACGAACGGAAGGAGTCCAAAGCTTTGTGAAAATTGGAAAATGAACCTCAGATTCGCGATCAGCAACCCAAAGAACCTATGTGGGTAAGTTTTATGCTAAAGCTGGAACATTCCCCCTAAACGCTCTTAGAACTTCCTAGTTGATTCTGTAAGTAAACGCTCAATGATGAATCCGTACTTCGTCCAGATGGTTATTTTGGTATTTGAACACGATCATAGGACCCGTTTCCAGACTTTGGGAGGATTACTGAGCGTTTTGGAAGGTGCCTGTGGTTCGAAAATCCGGGTAAAATAGTTTATAACATTTTTAGAGTTGTTTTAGGCTGCTGTGAAGGGCATATTCGGACTCTACATCCAAAAATGGTTCTAGAAAAATACATTTAATCTTAAGTGGCCAGGCTGGATAATACATAGTGGTTCCCTTATAAGATAGCCTTTATCGTCTTATGTAAGATTTCAAACAGTAGAGGGAAGAATTTAACAGTCAAACCCCAGGGATGTGCGTTAAGGTAGAATATTTTTTTCATTAAATGTTAATCGCTTATTTTCGAAAAAAAAACGCGTTAACCTGTCAATGCGTTAACACGTTAATTTGGCATTACGTTGAAAAAAATAAGACACATCACCTAATCACAACAAAAATCAATAAATCATCGGAGGTTCCATATAAATCAGTGCCATAATTCTGCTGCAATTAACGAACTAATTTGAAATGATTTCAAGACTTTTTCGTTGAGCGTAAATCGGTATTTTTCAGAAAAAAAAGCTACGTTAACCCGTTAACGCGTTAACACGTTAACATTGCATCGCACAGCCCTGGTAGACAACACTTGTTCGAAGTGACACAAGCTGACAAAATCCGCCGACCTGCATTTAGAGCAGAACATGCCTGATAGCCTGATACTGGCTTCCAGTCAGGTTAATAGCTTGCTTACGTGCTAAACTATCATCAATAAGTCCACACCCCCTCCCGAAATAGCCCGCATGCAAATGATCGTCACGTTCTGGCAGATCTGTTGCTGACGCTTTTCACAGTCCATCTTGTACAAGGTTCTAGATTTAATGCATAGGTATATTTCAACGGTTAAACCCCTTTATTTGAGGTGAAAGATGTGTAGGTACTGAAGTTTTCCTACGGTTCGCACTAAAACTGGTTCCATAAACTGTTTCAGACGATTCGTTTCAGGCAAGTATCAACTGTAGTGAATCGATAAAAAATCTGCAACCGATCGTTAGGGTGCTGCTACACTTCCAAGACGGTGACACGGAAATAGCCGAGTTCACCAAGGAACAGGTCTGCGGATTTTGTTTTTGAAGTTTTTTTTTTCAAATTTTCTCGAAAATATAATTGTGAGGTTGAATTTATCTTCAAAATCGGCCTAGATGTATGTATTCCTCGCTACTCCCTCTGCTTTCCCCATTTCTTAGGAGGCAGGGCGAAAAAGACTGTCTGTCCACGCGGTCGGCGTGCGTGTCGAGCGGCTGTCGCGAAGGCATTTTTCTTTTTTTTCAAACTTGGAAATCGATAAGCAGGAATAGTTGACGAGTGGTAAATAATATCCCAATCAGCTGTTTGCAACTATGGGAAGGCTCCATAAATTTAACGCAAATGCGGCGGTTGCTTCACACGCACGCCGACCGCGTGGGCGGACAGTCCCGTTGGGACATACTTTTCCGGACATGGTGTACCTACCATAACCTACCGTCTTTTTGAATTAGAAAAATGATTCTACCACCATAAATAGCCCTTATTTGGCAAAATTTCTGCTAAAGTTCTCTGTCATTGCATATTGATTGACAGAGGTGAGACAGCGTTAATGTCCCCATGTCGGGATTTTCTGACTATAGCCGGCGCTCAATATGAGATGCCGAAGTCGATTATAAGTTCAAAAGGTTAGTGTTTTGCCATCGCGGTGATTTACTCGAATTTCAACTCGTTCACTGTTTCTCGCATGTTTTTACACGTTCGTTTAGTGGCAAATGACTAACCTTAAGAACCTATAATCGATTAGATGCTGCTGTATTTGGATTGCTTTATGCCGCTTATGTCTTGAGCGACGTCGTGTTATGTTCTCTAAACCAAGGCCGTATAATCGAGTACATATTTGTTTATTTATTTATTATTTAATTATTATATATTTATTTGTCAATTTCTATTTGACTATTTATTTATTTATCTGTTTATTTAATTATTATGTTGTGGGGCGATTAAGCTCCATTATGGGGCGATTGGCGCCCCGCCTCACTCGGGAACCTATTTTCGCCTCACAATCGCCCTGCGGAATCAGTCGCTGCCCCACAAAGACCCCATTATCCACATCACGAGGAAATTGGCTACAGAAGGATTTTTTGGGGCGATTATGGGGCAAAATAAGAAAGTCGAGTGGACCCGCGCGCCAATCGCTTTCTAATATCCTTGACTGAGCCACATAAAAGGAGACAATCGCCCCACAGAACAACTTCACCTGAAGCTCAGTTGTCGGGAAAGGTGATAAACGATTAAATAGAATGAATAAGTAAGTAAATAAATGAATAGAAAGGTGAAGTTACTTTTTTCAGTTTGAGGTGTTCCTGGGCCAGTTAGGCATTGAGCAGGCGGCCAGCACTAGCGGTGACCCAGCAGAAGCGGCTGGCAGTTCGTAATCTATGTTTCCGAAATCATCGACGGGATACTATATCTGTAAATCTACTGTATTTATTGTTGGCGGAGGTCTATTAGCTTATGGATCGGCAGAATTACTTACGGGTTCAGAGACATTTTATAGTAAAGCGGTGAGTTCTGAGACTTTTTTCTTAGACAAATGGGCGTTCCGGCGGATGCGGTCGCGTTGCGGTTGCACAGCTGCTCGCAAACTGAGTGGTGTTAGGGGTTCAGTTCTGAATATTTATGTATATAGATCATTAGGGTGGGATTTGTAACATTTAAAAATTTTCATATCGATCGATGAGCGAGCCATGCGTGTGACCGCGTGGCGCTGCGCCGCGTCGTAGGCAAAGAAATTTTGGAAAAAATGTATGATACGTTTTTTTTTTCCAGATTTGCAGAAAACTTCCTGAACCCTTATTTTTCAATATTTAGAGCGGTTTGGTAAAATTTCGCTGCAGGTCGCGCGTCGCGTGATGCGTGCGATCATGGGATAGACTTCATGCGACTAGGTGAATATTATGAGTTTTCAGGTGATACCATTAGTTCATCGATATGTTGATGGTGAAACAGCTCATGAGTGTGCAATCAGGATAGCCTCCTGGGGACTTCTTCCCCGATTTTTCAGCAAAAGTCGCAAAGAGTATCCGGAGTTGGAGTGTGAAGTGAGTTTTGGCAGAGAGCCGCGTTGCGACCACGCGCGTTTCGAAATTTAAGTTGCGATAACAAGTGCACTATTTCAGTTCCTGGGTAGGCGGTTGAGAAATCCGATAGGATTGGCTGCCGGGTTTGATAAGAATGGTGAGGCAATAAGATCACTGGCTGAGCTATCCGGCTTTGGTCTAATCGAGATTGGCACGATCACGCCGATTCCACAGCAGGGTAATCCACGACCACGGGTATTTCGGCTACTGGAGGATGAGGTAGGCCATATTCTCTAGAATCCATTTTGGCGCTGGTTTGGAGAACCTGCCTTGAATGTGCGCCATAGGTAAACAAATACTGTTTACACGTCGTGGTAGGTTATCTAAACCAGGTGGCCACTACTGTTGGTTTTTCATGTTATGTTATGTTATGTTGTGATATGCAGTGTTATGTTATGTTATGTTGTGATATGCTGGGTTATATTATATGTGGTATAATGTTATGTTATGTTGTGCTATGTTATGCTATGTTATGTTATGTTATCTTATGTTATGTTATTTTATGTTATGTTATGTTTTGTTTTGTTACAGGGGTGTGCGGTAATGGAAAATATTTTTTCGTTAAGCGCTAGTCCTTAATTTTCGAAAAAAAAAACGCGTTAATCCGTTAATGCATTAACACGTTAAAAAATGCATTTAGCTTAAAAATTTAAAAACATTACCTGACCACCGCAAAAATCAATAAATAATCAAAAGTTCCATATCAATCAGTGCCGTAATTCTACTACAATTTACCAAAAAAATTAACGTGATTTCAAGACTTTTTCGTTAAGGGTTAATCGTTAATTTTCGAGAAAAAATCTCGCGCTTACATGTTGACGTTATAACGCACAGCACTGTTATGTTATGTTATATTGTGTTATGCTACGTTATGTGTAAATATGGTATGTCATGCTATGTCATGTTATGTTAAGTTACGCTACTTTATGTGATGATATGGTATGCCATGTTATGTTTTGTTACCTGATGTTATCTGATGATATGGTATGTCATGTTATGTTATGTTACCTTATGTTATCTTATGTTATGTTATGTTACGCTGCGTTCGGTGATGATATGGTATGTCATGTTATGTTATGTAAGGTTAGGTTACGCTACGTTATGTGATGATATGGCATGTTATGATATGTTATGTTGTGTTATGTTTTGTTGTGGTACCAGGCCGTCCAATAATTCCTGTCCGAAAATTTTCAAAATTCTATATCTTTCCTTAGAAGTGTTATAATATCAGGCAAGGGTAAGAACCTTCTAGAAGGTTCTCCGGAAATCTACGCTAGGGGTATATAAGGCGCAGTCGCCGCGTCTAGCTACCAGTACAAGCTAAAATGGATCAAGGTTGAATTCGTACGTTCGTGTACTACGAGTGGCTGCTGGGCAACGACACGGGCACCGCGGTCGCCAACATCTGCAGAGCGTGCAAGGAGGATGCAGTGTCCCAACGCACAGTCAGCCGCTGGTTCAATCGTTTCGAGAGCGGCGACACGAGCCTCGAGGACAGGGAGCACAGCAGGAGGCCTTCTACGGTAGATGATGACGAAGCCCGTCGCGGTATCAAGGAGAAGCCGGAAGCCACCACCCGTGAACTGGCGACGACGCTCGGCTGCAGCAAGTCCACCATCCACAATCGACTCAACTTACTCGGCTACCACAAAGTTCTTGCTCGTAGGATCCCCACCGTCTGACGGACGCCAACAAGCAGAGCCGCGTGGCCGTCTGCCAATCCCTCCTCCTTCGTCCGCAACGCAAGGAGTTTCTCGAGGACCTGGTTACTGGGGATGAGAGCTGGGCCCTCTACGACAACGTCGCCCGCCGTGCCGTCTGGATCCCGCGCGGAGAAGAGCCGCCGACGACGCCGAAAGCCGACCTGCACCCGCTAAAAATCATGCTCTGCTGCTGGTGGGACACCAAGGGCATGCTGTACTTCGAGCTGCTCCCGCAAGGCAGGACGGTCACCGCCTCCATCTACACCGATCATCTCGAGAAACTAGCCGCCGCCATCCAAGAAAAGCGTCCCCGACGGGCCTCGCTCCACCTGCTGCACGACAACGCGCGCCCCCACGTGGCGAAGGAGACCCAGCAGAAGTTGGCGACGCTCGGCTGGGAGACGGTTGCCCATCCGCCGTATTCCCCGGACCTCCCCCTTCCGACTACCGCTTGTTCCGCCCGCTGAAGCACCACTTGGCGGGAAGAAAATTCACCAACTACGACAACCTCAAATCCGGCATCGCGGACTTCTTCGAGTCGCAGCCCCCGGAGTTCTGGGCGAAGGGCATCGGCACCTGCCCAATCGATGGGCCACTGTTGTGGATAACTGTGGTGATTATATTGTTGATTAGACTTGTTTTTCAATAAAGTTTAAAAAAATTAAAAATGGTGAAATTTTTGGACAAGAATTATTGGACAACCTGGTATAACATGTTATGCAATGTTATGTTATGTTACGGCATGTGATAATATGGTATGTCATGTTATGTTAGGTTACGCTACGTTATGTGATGATATGGTATGTTATGATATGTAATGTAATGTAATGTTGTGTTGTTTTGTTATGGTATAGCATGGTATGTTATGTTATGGTATAATATAATGTTATGTTATGCTATGTGAAATAATTTTGCAGGGTATTATCAATCGATATGGCTTCAATAATGATGGTGTTGGCCGAGTACAACAGCGAGTAAAAACAGCTCGAGCTGACTGGAAGGCTGGAATGGCAATGTTTGGGATTAATATAGGGAAAAATAAACTTACCGATGATGCCAAGTAGGTTTTTCAGAAATTTTTATGAAACCGAATAAACTTTTGAACAATATTTCAGACTCGACTATGAAATTGGGGTCAACTATTTCGCCGCCTATAGTGACTATATCGTCATCAATATCTCCTCACCCAACACTCCAGGCTTACGAGCTATACAGAAGAAATGTGACTTACAGAAGGTGAGACTTTTGGCAAATTTGCGGGTTCGAGATGAAGGGTATTTCAAGTCGGAGGACTTCTCGAGGGGGCGTGGCCAATGGTTCCCTTCTAGAGGTGTGACCTCGGGTATGTATATCTTAGTGTTTTGAAGGAATTTGAATATTGCATCTTTGGGATTGATATTTCTGGATTGGTCTATTTTATTACTATGTGAAAATCCGAATAATCATGGCATCGGTGGACGAGGGGTTCCAAAAATGGCTTTGATTTCTCACTAAAAGCTTGACACAAAAGATTCAAGAGTAAATCAGTAGAAGAAGGGTGGAAAGAAGGAAAAAATAGGATATCAGCCGGAATAAATCAGCTGAAACAAAGAAATATCAGCTGAGAGAATATGAAATGTCGAGCGTATCGATTGAAATCTACAAAAAGTCCGGCCTTCTTGGTGCTGCAAAACTCACCCGAAGGGGCGTGACCTGTGGCTTCCTCTTGAAGGTGTAACCTAGGGTTTCCTTCCGGGTTCAGACCGCTTTTTTTCAAAATTTTCTGCACTGTAATTGACTTATTTCAGCTATTAGCATACGTTAAACACGCCGTGGATGTGATAGAATTGGACCCTCGACCAAGTGTACTGCTGAAGATCGCTCCTGATCTCACAGAGAGTGATAAAAAGGACATTGCCCAGGTATAGTCGATTAGATTAGGATTTTCCTGACACTGACCTATGCATTACGCAGTGCTTCTTCAGGTAGTTTTGGATGAAAAATATGGCGTTGATGGTCTAATCGTGACGAATACGACGATTGCCCGACCGGACACACTACAAAGTGAGAATCGGACTGAAGCTGGAGGTCTCAGTGGAGCGCCACTTCGACGAATGAGCACTGAGTGTGTTCGCGAAATGTACAGGTACATGCATACCTGAGTTGGAATCGTACCAGGGGTGATGGCCTGACTGCGCGAAGCGCGAGCGGTCGCGTCGCATGCCGCGTCCGCAGCTAGGCGATCACCGTCCGGCACAGCCGTAAGTCATAGAGTAGTCAATGTGTGTTGTTTGAGTTTTTAGATTCACCAATGGACGGGTACCCATTGTAGGATGTGGCGGTGTGTCTAGTGGAGCGGATGCGTACGAGAAAATTCGAGCCGGCGCATCTGTTGTGCAACTGTACTCGGCAATGACCTATCATGGATTTCCCATCGTCGGAAAGGTGACTTGGCTTTGAAATTATTTCGGTTGCGTCGCAGTCGCGGCGCGTTTCTTGGAGTCATGTTTGTGTAAATGCGGCAACACGGCTCAGTTCCGCCTGTATACCATAGTTTGGCCAAATCGAATGATTGATGGCTCATCCGACTGAAGTATATTCATCCGACTCGAGTAGGTCGACTTAGTCGAATATTCGAGATTCTATATATGCGACTCATTGAAAAAAGTCAATTTCAGACGATTCTAGCCCCCTGGCTGCCTTACATTTGTCCCAATATCTGGGCCACCGATGTTGCGGTCCATGCGAGCTGGAGGAGCCCGGTCAGCAACAGCAGTTGTAGCCCGGAGACTTTTGGAAACACGATCCGAAATTTCAGGCGGCTTAGGGCTGAGAATCGCCTGATATCATTTCGAGAAAAGAAATGTGCCTAATACATAGGTTTGTTGAGAGATTGTATAATGATTGAAAATTCGATTGGCTCGGGAATTTCCATTATTTTTTTCCAAATTTTCGGTACATTTTTGATCATTTCATTTAAATATTGTAAAATTCGAATATTTAGCAAATTTGTAAACCTGATTTTTTATGAACATTCGGTTCATTTGGGCTTTTTATTTCGAATGATATATAAATCCTCGATTGATTCATTTGAGAATTTAATTTATTCTGTTTTCCGGATATTCGATTCATTCGGTGAATTCGATATTTCCTTTTTCAAATATTTGATCCATTTGAGAAATAGAAAAAATATTCAGTCTTTCGAATATCCGACCATTACAAGAGTCTGAACTCTGAGTTTTTTTTTGTATTTTCGACTCACTGGAGATTTGATTTTCTCGTTTTTCGAACTGTTGGCCAATTTTAGGTCACTTTATTTGAATATTGGTTATACCAGAATGTTCTATGTATTTCTAGTTTTTATTTTCTTCTCAAATAATTCATTTTGGGAAATTGAATTTCTAGTTTTTCATAAACCAGTACATTTCAGAAGCCAGTACATTCGAAGATTTGAATTATTCGAATTCTGTGAATATTCGATTCATTCGGGATTCGATTTTTCAAAATTATTGGAATACTCGATTTTTGTTTTGTGCTTTTGTTTGTGTTTTGGAACATCCAACATGTAACTTCTTGACTGAATATTTCTGTTTTTTTTTCGACGCCTTCATCTGGGCGCAACTAATAAATAAATAAATAAATTACACGAAAATTTTGATTTTTTTTGTTTTCTGAATATGCGATTCAGTCGGGAATTTAATTAATTCGGTTTTTCGAAAATTTAATTTTTATTTTTTTATTCTGTCAGTCAAAATTCTCGATTTTTCGAATATTCGGCTCATTTTGGGTGACTTGATACGAATATTGGATCATTCGAATAATCGTTCAACTGGAGAATTTGATTTTTCGCAAATTATCGATTTATTCTGGAATTTTATTTGAAAACTCAAATTACTCTCTTTTTCAGGAATTCGGCCTTTTCTTAATGTCAAAATTCTCATATTTTCGAATATTCGGTGAATTCTGGATCAGCCCCCTCGAATTCTCTCTCCATTCCGGTGTTCAAACTTTTGTTTTAAGTATGCTATTTATCGGAAAAAACAAACTATTCTGTTTTTTGAACATCAGATTCCTTCGTAAAGTAAGAATACCCGAATCGTCGATTATTTAGATAATTTTTGTGTAACTATTTTTGAAGGTTAGAGAATTCAAATAATTATTCATTCCATTACTGGATATCATTCTTTTTTTCGTATATTCGATTCATTAAAGATTTCCAATCATTCGGTTTTTTCGACTATAAACCGATTTAGGGTGACCTGATTCGAATTTTGGGGTATTCGGATGTCCGATTCAGCCAGAGATTTCGTTATTCGGTGTTTCGAACATTCGAAAATTCGAATTATTCGTTTTTACGTATATCCAACGCATTAAGGAATTTCGATCATTCGGAAATTCGAATACCCACTCGATCATTCGAATATTTTTCGTATATTGATTCAACCTGGAAAGTGGTCCTAAGTTTCCATCCAATCTACTATCCTTGTTAGAACAGCGTGTGTCCGCAACTGCGGACCGGAATTTCGTTCCGATAAAGACAGTTTGCAGTTATTCGAGATCCGCGACGCGACCGCTCGCGCTGTCAGCAGTCAGATGACCACCATTGTACAATATTTATGTTCAGGTAAAACGTGAACTAGCCGAGTTACTACGAAAGGACGGCTACACGAATGTCAGTCAAGCAGTTGGTGCTGATCACAGGTTATGAACGCCATCGAACTCCCCTCTCTCTCTGCCCTACATGTGTCATTCATGCAACATTTCACTTGGTTACTATTTATTTATTTATATATTATTATGTTACCACATAAAAAGTAAAACCTGATGTGTTGTTCATAATGACAGAGTAAAACATTTGCTCTATAAAATATCCTATGTAACTAAACTTAAAGAATTGGCACGTCTATATAGGAGGATATACTATGTTCCAGTCCAGTCAGCGCTTGCCGACAGCGCAGAGAAACCATGAACTTTCCTCTGTGTCGGTAACGCCAACTCGGCTGGAACAGACTATATCTGTGATACGATATGAGGTGAGGTATGGAATTATTAGTGTGTGTGTGGTCATGAAAAGCTCATAAATATGTATAAGTTAACAATCACCTTTGAAAATAACAAAATCTATTACTATTACTACTTATACTAGGTACTCTCTATAGAGGTTCACCATGAAACAGGGACTCTGGCACCAGGAGATCCATACGGGACTCAACTAGTCGCAATTCACATGTCTTCCGTGAGTTCGAGTCCACTTGCGCTTGAATTATTCAAATTTGTTGTTCACATATTAAGCACAAGGGTATTCTTGTTAAACCTGAATCATTTTCCATAGTTTAACTTTTAAACAAACGAGTAAAGTCGAGTAGCAACTGACGACCACTCTTAGCTACCATATCGATCCCTTATGACCCCTTCTCGTGTTTCTCAGACGACCCCTTCCACCTAAACGAGCTTCTCGATTAGGGTCAAACGCCAGGAATATTTGCCCAAAGACTAATAATCTGTGGGGGGTGGGGGTCGTAGGAAATTGAAATTTTTTGGTCACAGAAGGGGTCGTACTTCACGACGTCCTAGACGACCGGCCGCTCGATCTTGTCCTGCACATGCCTCCGATCAGGGTCGAGCGGGGTTGTAAGCGGACGCAATCTCAGAAACTCAACGGGTCCGACCGCAGATTTCTGTCGGGTCGAACCCCTTTCCGTTTTCGCCCCTCACTTCTTCCAACTGAAACGACGTGGGGAAAAATGAAATTTAATCTCCCCCCCATGTCACTTGGGACTACGTGGAGGAACAATGCTAAAGGGTCCGACCCGACAGGAATCTGGGGATGGACCCCGTTCGAGCTCGGGTCGAACCCGCCGAATGTCTGAGATGGCGCAGATGGGGGGCTCGTGAAAACGTCGGCCCGGAAAGGCAAAAATTGTTGCTTTGTGGCGGGGTTCGTAAAAATTCGAGGTTAATTTTCACCTTTCCTGACAGTTCCGGACATTTTTCCAACATTTTGGTTACTGAAGAGACGGGGTCGTAGCTCCGTCGACATCGGCCACAGCGGCCCGCTGGACCCTGCCCTACGACCCTTTCCTTATACGCTAATTAGACGAAGATCTGGTGCCTAAACCGTATGTTTTATAATTTTTATTTGATTCTTTCAAATTTTTTCATTCAACACTACACCGCTCACCTTAAAAACAAGCCTCGGAAGATTTTTTTCTCATTTTCACCACGAAATTTTTACGTCCCTTTCCCAAGTTTCCAATTTTTTGAAAATTTCAACGTCCCTTCGTTGTCTCGAGGGCCAGTAACCGCTTTACCCGTGGTTTTATGAGGTATCGTGTATCATTTCGTGCTGCAGGATATAGTGTGATGCACCAGAAAGTCTATCATTTTGTCAGAGCGTCCTAAAGGGCTACCGAACATATTTCAGGGTTCCCTCCGTGTATAAGGAGATCGCTTTAGGCACGACCCTTTCCTTGTACGTTAATTATACGAAGCTCTGGTGCCTAAAGCGATCTCCTTATACACGGAGGGAACCCTGAATGATGTTCGGTAGCCCTTTACAACGCTCTGACAAAATGATAGACTTTCTGGTGCATCACACTATAGGCTGCAGCACCAAATGATACACGATACCTCATAAAACCACGGGTAAAGCGGTTACTGTCCCTCAAGACAACGAAGGAACGTTCAAATTTCAAAAAAATTGGAAACCTGGGAAAGGGACATTAAAACATTCAAGGTAAAAATGAAAAAAAATCTCCCGAGGCTTGTTTCTAAGGTGAGCGGTGTAGCTTTGAATGAAAAAATCCAAAAGGATCAAATAAAAATTATAAAACACACATTTTTTGGAAGTTTTCAATCCCGACATTTTCGAAAAAAATTTCGCCCACAGGGGACGTGGAAAAATGCGACATTTTCAAATTTTCCGATAACCGAGGGGTAGAGGAAGCTCGGTAAAATGATTTGCTTGACCCTGGTACGACCCCTCCCCCCCAGAAACATTGCGATCGGATGACCAATAACCTCCCACGATCATTCCGGTGGCAGCTGTTCACACGACCCTTCTCCGCCTAACAGCAGGGTTGAGCAGGTCGTTGCGCTAATTTTGGTCGGGGCCATGATCCCCCCGTTGACCAAAATTTGGAAGAATTTGGAAAAAAAAATTTACGACACCCCCCTCGACAAATAGACACCGAATAACCCCTGGCGATGAATACAACCTCTTTTAGCTTGCCGAAAGATTCGGACAAAATATCCTCGAAAATTTTGCGATTTTTTAGAATTTTTACGATTCCCCATTGGCCGAGTCGCAACCATGCTACACCCTGCCTAACAGAGCCTCTTTTACGACTCTTTCCACTGATAAGTTTCCGTGCGAACCTTCTTCGCCTAAGGCAACGAAAACCTCATGAGACCCCCCCAGGAATATTCTAATCCCAGATGCGTTCAAAACATTTTAATGGCCCGTTTTCAAACTATTTTGTGGTGCCTATCCTGGATACACGATATGCTCCACCGGTCTCTTACGACCCCTTCAAAGTTTCTACATGGATTTTCTAGTGCTTAAAGCAAAGCTATCGCTATGCAGAGTTCAAATCAATGATCTCAGTAAGCGTCACGACCCCCCTTTTTTTGATAGCCACAATCTGAGCTGATTTTCCGCATCTCTCACAACGACCCCTTGCCTCTTCAGAGAACCTACATCCATCGGACAAAGACCCCATTCGCATGCACTGGGCTTCTCGGGGCCAAATTCCGGTCCGCTATTTTGTCTCGACACGCTATGCGGCCGCACGCTCCCGAATCGGACCCGATTCCAGCGCCGCAGCCGCCGATCTGTAGACTCTAGGTGGGTTTTGGGAACTGGAAACTATTGAAAAATTGGAGAAAACTATAGAAAAAGCCACACCGAGTCGGCTTTGGCGCTAGAAACTCGACCGACCTGAGCGCTTGCGGATGCAAAGCGTCCTGAGACGCAATTGCGGACCGGAATTTGGCCTCGAGAAGCACAGTAGCTCTTTCCTCTACAATCTGAAGTCGACTACGACCCCCCTCTGACATGTTTAGGCAACATTGGAACGGAAGACTCACCAACCTTGAGCATACTTACTGGTCCGCCGCAGCAGACCCTGCATCGACCCTAATACATGAGCAACAGCCTCACAGATATCTCCATCACAGTTGGCCAACCACACAACTAGTAACGAGGTGAAAACATCGCCTGTCCCAACAAATTGACCCTGTAAACGTGGAAAACGGAACCGAAATCGACGAACATTTCCACTTGCATCTAAAATAACATCTTTAAAAGAAGTCATTACGGCACCGGCGAGCAGTCGCACCTGCACAAATGATACCTTTTGTGCTGGCATAACAGGTGAGCGTATCCAATCCTTGAGCTCCCTCCACTCCACTCGTCACAACAACATTGGTCACGCCCAGCTCATGGATCATGTCCATTCCACGAATGCAGTCCTCCTCCGTGACGATTTCAAACCCGACCAGCTCCCTGAAATGAATCTCTGACATCCCCAGTGATCGATCTTTTAGCACACTGCTACCAGTTTACAGAACCAGCCACTATTGCAGCGCGCCAGGGGCTGTTTATACTTCTGTCGTCGAGCGGCACAGTGAAAGGCACTCTTGAGGCTTACGCATAGTCCGGCGACAAAATTCCCTCCTCAATGATAGAAAAAAGGGCAGGGACGAAGCTGCGTAGCCACCCCCTATCTTTCAACGTGGCGGTGCGACTTTTGCCGCGCCGTTCGGCGACAGAAGTATAGAGGGCGCCTCAGGTTGCGCTGTGGCAGTATTTTTCAACCAGCACGCCCATTTTGTCTTACAATACCCCAATTCGAAGGCGTTTGGTGTCAGCACGTCAGCCATTGGTACAATAATATTCCTATAGATTGGTAGGAGCTCCTTTGGGACATACTGAAAGAGAAAAAAAAACTTTGAAATATGCTAGATTATACAACAAACAGGTTGAGACTCACATATTTCCCATTATCGCCCATCACCGGATCACAGACTGAAAGTTAGCGACTAAAAACATTACCCGATGGGTATATAGAAAAGGTGGACTCACCGTAAAGAACGTTGGCATCCTTGCGTTTGAGATCCTTAACAATGTCCGAGATCTTTGTCAAAAAGGCTGCGTTCGCACAATATCCTGAAAAATCATACCGAGTCCTAAAAATAAGTACTAAATGCTAAAGACGCGAGCACGACACGCGCCGCGCCAACTTAATGTGTTTTTTCCAACTTTTAAGCTCAGGTTTCCCTAAGAAACCGAGGAACTCTGATCCACTTGATCTGAATATTTTGTTCTTCCGAATAATTCAAGCACAGGAAGATTCGATTTCGCAAGTAATTCATATATTTGGAAAATCGAATAGCCTGAAGTGACCCTTCACAATGATCAAATTTCCCGAATATCTGCGACCTGTTGGCACCAAAAATTTTGCGTAACTGCAAGAAGTTTGACCCAGCAATGATGGATCGCACACATTTCGGCCTGAAATCCAAAACTTGGGAAGGGAGATTGTAAATTTTGTCGAAAACTCTGGCACGGTCAAGCGTGGCTGCTCAATAATTGATGATCGGGGGGGGGGTCGTAAAATTTTTAGCCCAAAAACTTCGAAGGAGATCGCGAAAATTCACCACGTTTTCTGTAAGCAAGGGAAGAAGATCGTAGCTACGCTGATTTCTATACGGTGGCTAAGGACCCCCTAAACACTAGTCTTCTGAAAATCTCACTTTGCGAGACATTTTTTATGAACCATCCTCTTCTCTCGAAGAAATCGCCTGGATTCTACCAAGAACCCGCCTGTTGGCGGAAAACTATCCAACAAGTCTTACTCAGAACTCTTTGAGACTAAATTCAGAATAAAAGAAGCTGATTTCGTACCTGTCATCACGTATGAGTACTCATTAATCTCGTTCAGCTTCAGTCCCTCGTACAGCTCCGTCAGTTCCACATCAGTCAAGCGTTGACCTTTGACATGTTGATATCCTGAACAGTTCCTTAGAGCCTCTAAATCTCCGATGGGACAGGAAGAAGCAACTAAGGGCATGCATTAGGCTAGAGGCATTGAGGCAACTCAGACTGAATTACTTGTGGGCAGAGTCAAGAACTCGACGTTACCCGCGTGGTTGCTGAACTGCACGCTGTTGATTGGGTCCACATCGAAGCCGTTTAACTGAAATACATGGAAGATCTTTTTTATTCAAATTAACTAATTAAAATCTAACTTTTTTTTTTCAAAATATCAATTTCAATCTACAGAAAATCAATGAGGGTCGACGCTGATTTTGTAGTTGCAGACGGCACGGATCGCACTGATACTTTACGTTCTCTATTGACGATCGGCGTCAACTCGGTGCACGTATTTTATAACATATGGCACCGACTTTGCGCCAGTCTTCAATAGGGGACGCAAAGTATCAGTGCGATCCGAGCCGACTGTAAATGGGAAATGAATCCCACCGATGAGTTTGCAAAGTATTTTTATCACAACATAATCGGATTTTTTTCTAATAACTTTCAAGCATGTGATAAAATGATTCGTTTTGATGATTAAAGTTGATATTAGGGCAAAAAGAGGCACCGTCACTCTTAGCGTATGCGAATAGGCGAAAAAATTGTCACATCTGAATTTTTGGCACAAACTCACCGTATTTTAATTGAAAACCTCCTTAAGCCGGTTCACAGAAATTTTTGATAGAAACAGATCCGTATTAGGGTGCTATCGCAAACCAGGGGGGGGGCAAAAACCCATCGCACTTTGCCACGCCCATTTTTTTGCGCCGAAAAGACTCCTAATTTTTAATGGGGAGGGAACCCCTTGTTGGTCTTCAGGGGGTTTTTAGAGATGAACCGGAAGGCGGCGCGATGTTATGTTTCATATAGAAATCGATGAGCGGCATGTTATCGATTGATGCCCACAGACAACATCTAATCGCGTCGCGCTGCGATGAAACTAAGGCCGGAACCATACTTCCCGCGACCAGCGACAGTGCTCATCAGCCAAATCGATTTTCGGTGGATACAGATAGTAAACACTGCGCCGCGTCGCTCGTCGTTGGAAGTATAATCCCGGCCTAAACGACGCGGAAAAAAGGACTTGACCACATGCGATGGCATAGTAGCTCCCCCCCCCCATTTGCGATAGCAACCGGATCAGTTGACACCATTCCAACAGTGAAAAATTATGTGCTAACGCAGCGAGGGGGGGGGGGGCACTTGATCATCGCACGTGGCCACGCCCCAATTTCCGTGCCGGCTCATAAATTGAGAACCAACCCAGGATTTTTTCCCTTTTCCAAACTCAGGAGAGTAGATGCGGCGCGGAAAAATGGGCGTGGCCATGTGCGATGGCGAAGTGCCCCCCCGTCGCTGCGATAGCACCGAAAATTAAGCGTCAAAAATGAGCTACTGTGCTCCTCTGGGCCAACAAATTCCGGTCCGCAATTGTGTCTCGACACGCTTTGCGGCCGCGCGCATTCGAGTCGGAAGACTTTCCAGCGCCGCAGCCGCCAATCTGTTGACTCTAGGTGGGTTTTAGAAACTAGAAAGTATACAAAATTGGAAAAAACTGTATAAAAACGCCATATCGAGTCGGCTTTGGCGCTGGAAACTCGAATGACTCTAGCGCCTGCGGCCGCAAAGCGCGTCGAGACGCAATTGCGGACCGGAATTTGACCCACAGAAGAACAGTACAACCGTATTTTTTGCCCAAATTTGAGACTTCCTCACACTGAATCATAGGAATTAAGGGAAAAAAGGGAAAGTTTGATTCACAACGAAGTTTTCATTGGAAATTGGAACAAAAGAGCAACACCGGGACTCTTACCGCAGAAAAAAAAGTGCATCAACCGTATTTTTTCTGCAAAAAATCCACTGTATTTGGATAAAAAATACACTCTAAAATTAACAAACTAACTGCATAATACTGAGAAAGTTTTTGCTTCGATAAAATAATAAAAAATCATCGGTGAAACCTCGAGGAATCTCCTCGAAAAAATCCGCGTCCAGATCGCGCGCTTGTTTATAAACTTTTTTTTTCAAATTTTGGGACTTAAGGATGAACAGAGAAAAAACCATAATGAAAATTAAAAGAAAACTAGCACCTGCAAAGGAAAAACGGAGGCTTTATTTCCAGCATATCCATGGACGACATGACTCTGTATGGATAAAACTCGCTTGTTTCGTTCTTTGCAGAGCGCCTCCTCGACGAGATTCATCTTAAACTGATAAGAAATCCAATGGTTCATTTAAACATATGAAGCAAAACCAACGAAAAACAAAGGAGAAGGGACTGGAGAAATTCGAGAAAAATTGGAGCAGAGCGAAATGCAGAGTCGGCAAACGTGCTCCACTGACAACTCCTGCCCCAATAAGAATTGCTGAAGAAGAGCGTTGAAGGCCGAGTTGCGATAAATTCGATAGGACGAAGGTCGTCTCTACACTTCAGTTAAACGTGTGTAACGTTGGGTGTCCTGTCGCGTGTCGCGTTGCGGCGTTTTTAGTCGCGGTGCGGCGAAACGAGCGATTGGATGTGCGATTGCAGACTATAGAAAACGTCTGTGATTGCAGAAGTTGACGGAAATGGTCAGATTTCAACTGTTCGCTTTTAGCAGTGAATTATCCTCTGTTTCCGAGTAAAATTTATTTCCGTTCATCGCGGGCGTCTGCGCGCGTACGCGGCGTCTTTTTCTCCCCGCATTTTCTCGCTGTCTCTACCCTCGCTCCGCACAAGCGCGCGAGGAAACAGAGTAAATTCGGCTAGGAACCAGAGAATATGTACTAGTCACTGGTTGGACTATACTGGTTGTTTATCTACACTATGAATTTGGCTGCAGACTTACGTTTTTTTTATTTCGGAGAATGAAGTTAGACGTCTGATTTTTCTTGTCCGCAGTTTCACAAAGAGTTTGTTGCGAGTCAAATCAGAAAAAAATCTGGAATTGTTTTGCATTCTGAGGGCTACATCGCTAGCTTGGAGGCTTGACGCGGTCTCAAACTAGAGCTTGAGTAGGTAGGGGTTTAGACTCCATTTTGTTCACCTCCTCAATTGCGGACAAACGTTGTGGTGGCATGCAGAGAGGAAAACTATATCCTCTGGTTCCGAGCCAAATTTACTCTGTTCCCTCGCGCGCTGGTGCAGAGCGAGGGTAGAGACAGCGGGAAAGTGTGGGGAGAAGGAGACGCAGCGTACGCGCGCAGACGCACACGATGAACGGATATAAATTTCACCCGGAAACAGAGGATAAAAACCGCTAGACTGTTGCTCGCAACCACGGATCTCAATAAAGCTCTAAAACGACTGGAACTACATTTTGTCCTGATCGAGTCAGCCATTGAAGAGTCCAAAGAAGCAGCGCTACCTCTGCGTCTCTGCGGCCACCCAACGCATATGCAAAAAAGGAACCGTGACGTGAATAAGACAAAAATTTCGGTTTTTTAGATTATGGTAGGGCGAATCCTGCGTAGACGACGTGAGTTGCGTACTCATAGAGACGCAGTGGAAGCGCTGCTTTTTTAGACACTTCAGTAGCCGACTCGATCGAAGCGGAGTATACTGTGCTTATCTGGGTCAAATTCCGGTCCGCGATTGCGTCTCGACACGCTTTGCAGCCGCACGCGCACGAGTCAGTCGGGTTTCCAGCGCCAAAGTCTACTCGATGTGGCTTTTTTATATAATTTTCTCCAATTTTTCTTTGTTTCCGGTTTCCAAAACCCACCTAGAGTCAGCAGATCGGTGCTGCTGCGGCGCTGGAAGCTCTTCTGACTCGGGAGCGTGCGGCCGGAAAGCGTGTCGAGACGCGATTGCGGACCGGAATTCGGCCCAGATAAGCACAGTACTCTCTGTTTTGGTGTGAAATTTACTGTGACTCTTCGCGCGCGTGTGCGGAGTGAGGAAAAAGACAGCGAGAGCAAGCAGGGGAAAAAAAGAAGCAGCATGCGAGCGCACCCGCACGCGATGGACCCGAGTGAATTTGCTTCCGAAATGGAGGGTTCATGATTCTGCTAGGAAAAACATTTGTTGTAGAACAAATATAGTCAAAGGCAACTGGTCTCAAGTTGGACTAGCCTCGTTATAGTGGAATTTCCGCCATAAGAAGTGAAAATGTGGGGCGACTTCAAAGCGATGTCGTCCCACATTTTAACCTGGTAGGGCGACAATTTCACCATAATGAGGCGAGCTCAACTTGAGACCAGACTTTCAAACGACTGTCAGAGATGTCAAGCATGCTGAGAAAAGAAGTGGTTTTAGATGAAATCAATCACACATGATGGGTAGGGAGGGTGTCGATGAAAAATTCCGCACATAAGTCCTAATTTTGCACACTACGGAGATTTTTATAAATTCTTGGGTGGATGTGAAATGCTCCCGAGTTTTTTCCCAAGGGGTTGGAACCCCTGCCCCAAAAGTTTTAGCCGAGGAATAGCCCACCACTTTCAGCAGCAGTTCCTGGTGGGTTATTTCTCGGTTATTTCCCGGATATTTCTCGGCTGTCATGCGGAAAGCAAACTTTTCGCTGCTATTTCTTGGCCAAAACTCTCAGAATGTTGGGGCGCAATCTTGACGTGGTTGCGAGATTTTTAATTGACCCTTTCCCCACTGTGTGCAATTGAGCCTAAAATCAATAAATGGATAAGTATTGGAGATAAATAAAGTACATATGTATTAGCAAGAGGAAGGTTATATGAAGTTGTTGTTGTTGATATGAGAATTTTTTAGGATCAATGTACTAAAAACAGCCGGTCAGGCTCAGGCTTGACTCTGGAGTTGTCACAAATATGTAGTGGCTGATCGAAATTGACTACCCATTTTTTCCAAGAAATTTTTTTGTGTTAGACTCGAAAAGTGAAGAAAAAATCGGAAAACATTTTGAAAAAGTAAAACATGTTTTAAATCACTCAGAGAAGGAGAATAATGATCTGGTAGGACTCGATTTCAATTGAAAACAGAAGAAAATGACTGGAAAGGTTTATGTTGGCACCTACTGACCTTATTGATCTATAATTTATGAGCTAACTCATGGAAAATCCGCTAAAACTGGCTAAAAGATTTCATAGGAGAACGGAGGCGTGGAATAATGCAGTTGGGGCAGGCGCGAAGCGACCACTCGAATGGCTCTCCTAAGCCTCTTTGCATTTGATTGTCCCCTTAAGCCCTAGGCTTAAAGCTGTCAGAGAAATCGGGCTAGTCAAAAATAGGCCGCGAGGAGTGAAATAAATAGGAAACGATGAATTCGGTAGTTGTAGCAGAGTAAACTTGAACTTTTCAGTACGAGATACCGAAATATCTCGTTCAGAAGTGCATTTAAAGTATGTCCAAGTGAGACTGTCCTGCCACGCGGTCGGTGTGCGTGTCACGCGGCCGTCGCGAAGGCAATTTATGGATGAGCCCCGCCCACAGTTGCAGACGGCTGACTGGAATTTTACTCAATTTTCGCCTGATATTCCTGCTAACCGGTTTACACGCCTGAAAAATGCCGACGCCATTGCCGCTAAACAAGCGCGCCGACCGCGTGCGCGACAGTCCTGATCGGACAAATTTTCCTTCAATTTTCAGGCCTCTTTTTAGGTGTATTTCGAAAGGAGATGTACTTTAGAGAGAGGGCGTTCTTCTATTTTTTAGCCTTGCTTTTTCCATCTCACATAGTGGTAACTTGCCCCAAAAACATGAAATTCAGGATACACACTTGACTTACTTGACTTAATCGGTTGGCTTTCGCCTGACGCGGTCATTCCGCATCTTCACCGAGGTGTGCCGTCCTAGTAGTCAGCCGTGTCCATTTTTCACGGTCTTCAGCCACTATTTGAACACATTCCATCCAGCTGTCACTATTCCATTTCCTGCGAAACGAAACATCGCGCCTGAACTGTCTTTCGATGCCGAGTGACTTTAAATCCTCTTTAACCACATCCGTCCAGAACTTTCGCCTACGCCCAGGTGGCCGTTTCCAGACAGGATTTGGAAGCATTTTCAAAGCGTGTTGTACGAGACGATCCGGCGTTCTTCTTAGTATATGCCCGAGCAGTCGAAGTCGACTTTCCATTGCTGCTTGAGATGGCGTTAGGAGATGCTGGCACCTCCCTCGTGTCAAGCGTTGATGTACTGCGTCGATTTCCTTGTAAAGGTCTTCGTTATGGCATACACGCGGCCAGAAATATCCAAGCAAACGCCTAAAAGCTTCCTCTCCGTGCAATCCAACCTTTCCATCTGCGTTTTCGGTGCTGCCCACGTCTCCGATCCGTACATCATGATAGGGCGAATAGCGGATAGGTAGACGCGCAACTTGACTTCCTTCGCGATGGTGGTAGACCACAAACACTTGGTTAGAGAATTGAATGCAGACGTAGCTTTCGCACATCGTTGTCGAATATCCGCTGCATAACTACCATCGTTCTTCAGCAAACAGCCCAAATAACAGAAATCGTCCACCAGTTCGATACGTTGTCCGTCCACACAAACTCCAGTTGAAGGCCTCTGAGAGACCCACATCTGCTTGCATTTGTCGGGACGAAGACAGAAGTCCATAGGCTGCGGCATACTTCGAAACGAGGTTCACAATCCTTTGCAGTTTTGCGTTGTTTTCAGCGAATAACACAATGTCGTCGGCGTACTCCAGGTCGACAAGGGAGCGTCCTGATGGTGTTAGGATCACATCCGCAGGAAACTGTTCTGCAACTCTACGCATGATGTCATCAACGGCGAAGTTGAAAAGAAAAGGTCCTGCAACGGCTCCTTGCCTTACTCCTGTTTTCACCTCGAAAGCTGACGTAAATCCGACAGGTGTACGAACTGCTGCTGTTGTTTCTTTGTTCATGTCCTCGATTAACCGAACATACTTTTCCGGGACTCCATCTGCTCGCAGAGCATTGAGCAATCGATCACGATGAGGAGAGTCGAACGCGGCTTCAAAGTCCAAAAAGCAAGCTGTAATGGCTTCGAAAACCGCTGCCACGATTCAATTACTCTTCTCACGACGAACACTTGGTCGATGGTCGATCTTCCAGGTCGAAAACCGGCTTGCTCATCTCTGGTCGTTCCTTCACGATGTTTGATAAGTCGCTCGAGAATGATACGTTCTAAAACCTTGTACATGACACGAAGTAGAGAGATTCCTCTGTAGTTCTTAGGATCCGTGACGGATAGCTTCTTGTGAAGAGGTACGATGATCGCATGTCTCCACGAATCGGGTATCCTTTCGCTCATCCATATGGCACGGATGGTGTTGGTCATTTCACGAATCCCAGACGGAGGAAGAGCTTTCAGCATTTCAGCAGTGATGTTGTCATCTCCACCTGCCTTCCATTCTTCATTTTCCGGACACAATCCAAAACTTCAGACTCAGTCGGCGGTTCCTCACTGACATCGTAATGTGCTCTCTGAACATGCGGGAGCTCAGGTACTGATGGCGCTGGACGATTCAGTAGTGAACTGAAGTAATCCTTCCATATTGGCAGCGTCGCATCACCAACTGCAACTCCATTGGTAGTGTTCAAGACAGGAGAACATCTCTTCATCTTCCCGCTATACTGTCGCAGCAACGTGTAGGCTTTCTTCGGATTCTTCTCCTCCCAAGCCTTCTCGAACTCCTTAGCTCTACACGTCCACTCTCGTTCGCGGTCACTTTGAAGCTGCCGACGCAACTTCCTCCTCAGACGCTTCTCCTCCACGAAGTTTCCTGCAGTTCGGAGAGCACATACTCTGTTGTAGGTAGATGTTGTTTCTTCTGAGACGTAGGCGAACTTCTTCTTAGGCTGTACAACCGGGAGTGCCTCTTTCGAAGCGTCCTGGATGCACTTGACAAAAGAATCCGCGTCGCAAAGTTTCTTCTTAGTCCGTACTCCGATGTGAATAGAAACGCGTTGTCGGAAATTCCTTCTGCACTCTTCATCTCTGAGACTTGTCATGTCAATCCTCTGGAGAGGCTGAGCCCCTCGCTTCCTCTTATGAATGCTCGCAGTGAAGTTCAACAGAACAGGACGGTGATCCGAATCGAATGCGACATCCCACACAGCTCTAGATCTTCGAATGTCCGATACTGGAATATTCCTCGTCAGGACATAGTCAAGCTGTAGTTTCAAAGTTGTCATCTTCCGCTTCCGCTGCTCTTCTGGAGATAGCCGGGTTGGTCCCTGCCACGTAAGCTGATGGCGGCGATGATTCCTCTTGAATGTCGATGCAATAATCAGACCACTGCGTTCACAAAAGTCGACAAGGCGGTAGCCATTGTCCGATGCTTGCTCCACTGGGTAGAACCATTTACCGAGTACTTCGGATTCCTGATCAAGTCCCATCTTCGCATTTGCGTCAATCCCCACGACAACAGCATGTTGACAAGGTATCCTGGCCAGCAACGTATTGAGTTCCTCATAAAACGCATCCTTCGAATTGTCTTCGGCGGTTTCAGTGGGCGCATGAGCACTCACTATCCACAGATTGAATCCTCTGTGATCCCGCAGTCGTACGAATGCATTCCGACACGACGTTGAGCCGAACTCCTTGACCATACCATTGAAATCCTTCCTTACAGCTATTGCACAGCCTCCCACTCTCCTATCGTCAGCGTTACCGCAGTAGATGGTGTACTCTCCGACGCTGATGACGGGTCTATCCTTGAGGCGGGTTTCCTGCAAAGCAGCAAACGGTGCATGGAAATAGCTCAGAAGTCTGGATAGCGCAGTTTTTTGGATATCACTCGACAGCGATCGACAGTTCAGGGTGGCGAAATTGTGGCTTGTGGCCAAAGACTCCATGACTCCCTAGGTACGGATCCTAAGGTGTTATGGACCAGAGGCCTTAGTGTGCCGGACGGCAACACCTTTATGCAATGTGCGGGATACTTTCGCGATATAGTTGTGCACGCTATATCGCTCGAACGTTCCCTGTGTACACTCAAACGTCTGCTGGGTTCAGTAGAAGCAGGGGCACCAACGAGCAGGTACCAACAGACTTGTATACACACCCCCCAGGATACACAACCATGAAAAATTGGCCAATCGAGTACGATTGAGTCATCGCTATCACACACTCGCTTTTAATATTATCGTCCTTTTCTGAGCTGCAAAACTGTTTCGGAAACTAAATATTCAATCCTTATTTTAATATTAAATGCTCTACTGATAGACTTCTATTGAAGAAGTACTTCAGGTAGAGAAAAATCCCAATAGAAAAAAAACACGGTATACCAGTTTCATAAGTAGAAGCTACTCGTTGCCCCTCGCAACAACGCTAAACACTACCAGTGCAGGTGGAATGGGAACGAATGGGTTACCTATGCACTTAGACGTTTTCTCATCTCATTAGTAAGTTTTTTTTAAATTTTAATTTTAATTTTTTTAATTTTTTTTATTTTTTTTTATTTAGTATTTTATAGTATTAGTATTTAGTAGTATTAGTAGTAGTATTAGTATAGTATTTAGTATTAGTAAGTCTGATATTTCCTCACTTATTACCCGGGCGCACCTCCTCTCCGGACGCCACTACTCAGAAAGTCTGCTAAAGGCAAGGTTCGCGATAAAAACAACTTTTGAACTTTCTTCATGAGAATGTTGTTTTGGTCATCACTAAAGTAAAAATAAGTGGAAAAAAAAAACGGGAAATTCGAGCGAAAACAAGGTATAAAGGCTAATAACCGATGTCGGCCGGTCCCCTAACTTACGAAATTTCCATTGATGCTTGCTTATCCGCTTTTATTTTGCTGTTAAAGTAATCAAAAGTCTCAAAAATGCTTAGAAATTACTACAGAAGCAAAACGAAAGTTGACAAAATGGCATTTTTAGAAATCTCGATAATTGGGCCCAGGAGGACACCAAGCAATTATACTTGTTCCGAATCGAATAATCGAGTATCCGACTGTTTCAGTCGGATAAAAAAGTCGACTTTTTATTCGACAAGTCGGTTATTCGAAAAAGAACGATATCCGACTACAGTCGAAAAGTCGAATATTCGAAAAAGTGCGATATCCGACTACAGTCGAAAAGTCGAATATTCGAAAAAGGGCGATATCCGACTACAGTCGAAAAGTCGAATATTCGAAAAAGGGCGATATCCGACTACAGTCGAAAAGTCGAATATTCGAAAAAGGGCGATATCCGACTACAGTCGAAAAGTCGCATATTCGAAAAAGGGTGATATCCGACTACAGTCGAAAAGGCGAATATTCGAAAATGTGCAATATCCGACTATAGTCGAAAAGTCGGATATTCGAAATAAATTCCATCTGGAACAAGTATACTGCATAGTTTGCATGTTCCGAATCGAATAATCGGACGAATATCCGACTGTTTCAGTCGGATAAAAAAGTCGACTTTTTATTCGAAAAGTCGAATATTCGAAAAAGTGCGATATCCGACTACAGTCGAAAAGTCGAATATTCGAAAAAGTGCGATATCCGACTACAGTCGAAAAGTCGAATATTCGAAAATGTGCAATATCCGACTATAGTCGAAAAGTCGGATATTCGAAATAAATTCCATCTGGAACAAGTATACTGCATAGTTTACATGTTCCGGAATCGAATAATCGGACGAATATCCGACTGTTTCAGTCGGATAAAAAAGTCGACTTTTTATTCGAAAAGTCGAATATTCGAAAAAGTGCGATATCCGACTACAGTCGAAAAGTCGAATATTCGAAAAAGTGCGATATCCGACTACAGTCGAAAAGTAGAATATTCGAAAAAGGGCGATATCCGACTACAGTCGCGAAGTCGAATATTCGAAAAAGGGTGATATCCGACTACAGTCGAAAAGTCGAACATTCGAAAAGGTGTGATATCCGACTACAGTCGAAAAGTCGAATATTCGAAAATGTGCAATATCCGACTATAGTCGAAAAGTCGGATATTCGAAATAAATTCCATCTGGAACAAGTATACTGCATAGTTTGCATGTTCCGAATCGAATAATCGGACGAATATCCGACTGTTTCAGTCGGATAAAAAGTCGACTTTTTTATTCGAAAAGTCGAATATTCGAAAAGTGCGATATCCGACTACAGTCGAAAAGTCGAATATTCGAAAAAGTGCGATATCCGACTACAGTCGAAAAGTCGAATATTCGAAAAAGGGTGATATCCGACTACAGTCGAAAAGTCGAATATTCGAAAAGGTGTGATATCCGACTACAGTCGAAAAGTCGAATATTCGAAAAGTGCGATATTCGAATACAGTCGAAAAATCGAATATTCGAAAAGTGTGATATCCAAATACAGTCGAAAAGTCGAATATTCGAAAAGTGTGATATTCGAATACCGTCCAAAAATCGAATATTCGAAAATGTGCAATATCCGACTATAGTCGAAAAGTCGGATATTCGAAATAAATTCCATCTGGAACAAGTATACTGCATAGTTTGCATGTTCCGAATCGAATAACCGGACGAATATCCGACTGTTTCAGTCGGATAAAAAAGTCGACTTTTTATTCGAAAAGTCGAATATTCGAAAAAGTGCGATATCCGACTACAGTCGAAAAGTCGAATATTCGAAAAAGGGCGATATCCGACTACAGTCGAAAAGTCGAATATTCGAAAAAGGGTGATATCCGACTACAGTCGAAAAGTCGAACATTCGAAAAGGTGTGATATCCGACTACAGTCGAAAAGTCGAATATTCGAAAAAGTGCGATATCCGACTACAGTCGAAAAGTCGAATATTCGAAAAAGGGTGATATCCGACTACAGTCGAAAAGTCGAATATTCGAAAAGGTGTGATATCCGACTACAGTCGAAAAGTCGAATATTCGAAAAGGTGTGATATCCGACTACAGTCGAAAAGTCGAATATTCGAAAAAGGGCGATATCCGACTATAGTCGAAAAGTCGGATATTCGAAATAAATTCCATCTGGAACAAGTATACTGCATAGTTCGCATGTTCCGAATCGAATAATCGGACGAATATCCGACTGTTTCAGTCGGATAAAAAAGTCGACTTTTTATTCGGAAAGTCGAATATTCGAATAAGAGCGATTCGAATAAGAGCGATATCCGACTACAGTCGAAAAGTCGAATATTCGAAAAAGGGTGATATCCGACTACAGTCGAAAAGTCGAATATTCGAAAAGGTGTGATATCCGACTACAGTCGAAAAGTCGAATATTCGAAAAAGTGCGATATCCGACTACAGTCGAAAAGTCGAATATTCGAAAAAGGGTGATATCCGACTACAGTCGAAAAGTCGAATATTCGAAAAAGTGCGATATCCGACTACAGTCGAAAAGTCGAATATTCGAAAAAGGGTGATATCCGACTACAGTCGAAAAGTCGAATATTCGAAAAGGTGTGATATCCGACTACAGTCGAAAAGTCGAATATTCGAAAATGTGCAATATCCGACTATAGTCGAAAAGTCGGATATTCGAAATAAATTCCATCTGGAACAAGTATACTGCATAGTTTGCATGTTCCGAATCGAATAATCGGACGAATATCCGACTGTTTCAGTCGGATAAAAAAGTCGACTTTTTATTCGAAAAGTCGAATATTCGAAAAAGTGCGATATCCGACTACAGTCGAAAAGTCAAATATTCGAAAAAGGGCGATATCCGACTACAGTCGAAAAGTCGAATATTCGAAAAAGGGTGATATCCGACTACAGTCGAAAAGTCGAATATTCGAAAAGGTGTGATATCCGACTACAGTCGAAAAGTCGAATATTCGAAAAAGTGCGATATCCGACTACAGTCGAAAAGTCGAATATTCGAAAAAGGGTGATATCCGACTACAGTCGAAAAGTCGAATATTCGAAAAGGTGTGATATCCGACTACAGTCGAAAAGTCGAATATTCGAAAAGGTGTGATATCCGACTACAGTCGAAAAGTCGAATATTCGAAAAAGGGCGATATCCGACTATAGTCGAAAAGTCGGATATTCGAAATAAATTCCATCTGGAACAAGTATACTGCATAGTTTGCATGTTCCGAATCGAATAATCGGACGAATATCCGACTGTTTCAGTCGGATAAAAAAGTCGACTTTTTATTCGGAAAGTCGAATATTCGAATAAGAGCGACATCCGACTACAGTCGAAAAGTCGAATATTTGAAAAAGGGCGATATCCGACTACAGTCGAAAAGTCGAATATTCGAAAAAGGGTGATATCCGACTACAGTCGAAAAGTCGAATATTCGAAAAGGTGTGATATCCGACTACAGTCGAAAAGTCGAATATTCGAAAAAGTGCGATATCCGACTACAGTCGAAAAGTCGAATATTCGAAAAAGGGTGATATCCGACTACAGTCGAAAAGTCGAATATTCGAAAAGGTGTGATATCCGACTACAGTCGAAAAGTCGAATATTCGAAAAGGTGTGATATCCGACTACAGTCGAAAAGTCGAATATTCGAAAAAGTGCGATATCCGACTACAGTCGAAAAGTCGAATATTCGAAAAAGGGTGATATCCGACTACAGTCGAAAAGTCGAATATTCGAAAAGGTGAGATATCCGACTACAGTCGAAAAGTCGAATATTCGAAAATGTGCAATATCCGACTATGGCCGAAAAGTCGGATATTCGAAATAAATTCCATCTGGAACAAGTATACAAGCAATATGTACCTTGTTCTTGAGCGTTTTTTTCTCCCCACTTTTTCATTTATTTTCACTTTTTGATGACCAGATCTACCTTTTCATGAGTATAGCACAACAACCGAATTTATCGAGAACCCTGTCTTCAAACTTAAAATAGAGTTCCAAAATAACTAAATATTATATTATTATTTATCGTTAGACCTGGGTCGGAAATCTCAAAAGTCTTCAGTTTTCACATATTCTTCTACTAGATTCCTTCGAACCTGAATTCAACTTCAGCACCCAAACTTTATGAGCGATCTCAGGCTCAGAAGTTTGTTCGAATGCGAGAAATCGGACGTACGATGCCTTTAAACGGGATGTATCGTCTGGTTCCGAGCGTGATTTACTGTGTTCCCTCGCGCGCCTGTGCGGAGCGACGGTAGAGACAGCGAGAAATTGTGGGCAGAAGGAGACGCAGCGTACGCACGCAGACGCACGCGACAAACGGAAATAAATCACACGCGGAAACAGAGGATACGTAGCTTTGCCGAGACCCATATGGATCCAAAACCCATAAAACGGAACGAGGCAGCTGAGAAACACCGGGAACACGGAAACGGAAGAGGAAATGCAATAGTTCCGTATAATTCTCGTCGGAATCAGCGATGATTGGCAAGACATGTAGATGACTTGAAAAACGAAGTTTAGACGCAAATCAATAAACATTACTGCTCGTAATAGTGGTATTTAGTATCCATAAAAGTCGAGTCCTTTACAGACGGCGATAAACCTGCAACCGCCTCTTGCTGATAGTAATCTATGGAGAGAAGGCACTTCACATTTGAAAAAATCACGAAATCCGCAATTCTATACGACAGGGAATAGGGAAAATTGGATGAACTTGAAGATGTGACACAGAAAAAGGCACACTTTCAGAATATCACTAATCCGATTAATTGAAAAAAAGCATTCGGGAATACTACGAGTAAAATAAGATAAAACTGATATCTAAGTCATTGCATTCGTCCACTTTTTTTTTTAGTCCGGATTTTTTATTTTTTTTATATAATCTTTATATATAGGAAATAAAACTGATAACTGAGTCATTGCTTTCGTCCTTTTTTTTCCGAATTTTTTATTTTTGTGTGCAAATGCTCGCAATCGGTATAGATAAGATTTACGTAAGGTAGGGTACGAATGTTGAACTTCTGATACCTTAGTTTTTCAATGGAGTTTTTCCCATTTACGGATTTAATGAGCAAAATTCTAGTATTAGATTTAGAAAAAAAAACGCTTGAAATCGCTGAATAGAGTTGGAAACGCCACATGAAGTGGTCCCGAATCTCAAATGATAAGTGAATTTCCGATATCCCAATCTCCAATTTGAAGATTTCCAATGGTTTTCGGTTTTTCGACACCTGGAATCGCAGTGAACGTCACATTTTCCGATTTTCAATTTCAGAGTTGTGTAACCCTCAAAAAAAAAACTGCCATCATCCTTGTCAAGGACTGTTATATACTGTCGTTTTCGGAGCCTAATTCCGATCCGCATTTGCGGACAACGGCTGTTGCATCACGCAACAGGATGACAATCTTGCTAGGACCACCTGGTCCCGGCACGATTATCATTGTGTTGCGTGATGCAACAGCCGTAGTCCGCAAATGCACACATTTGGTGGTTAATGCGATTAAAACTTTAACGAAGTGCATGAAGCTGCAGCAACCTCCGATAGGTATGTTATATCTACTTTTCTCATTTCTAACTATATTTTTGCAATAATATTTATCGGTTACGAGTCAGTTGAAAAGTTATTTATTGATTAGGTAATTCACAATCAAGAAATTATTTACTGATTAAGGAAATCACAATCGTATGTATTGCCCACATACTCAGATTTTCCCTTGATTTCAGGTCCAGTTTTTTGTTCTTTTTGGAGGCCGAATCAGACGATTTATCGGAAGTTCAGAACAAAATCGTGAAATTGATACTAAATGAGGTTTTTTCAATGTCGAAATGGGGTCGTGGATTCACATTGTTTCAAAAACCGTATAATTGCGATACTCGAAAATTCCCGTTTCATCGTGCATTTATAAGCGCAGACCAGGTTCTCGTCTCGTTAATCAGATCTAATTTCAAACACAGACCAGGTTCTCGTCTCGTTTACTAGATCTAATTTTAAACACAGACTAGGTTCTCGTCTCATTATTCAGCTCTCGTATTGGAAGTTACGATTCCTTAGAAGTTACGATTCCCATTATATCTCCATCATCGAACGTCTTCAAGCCAGTCAACTTCAAATTTGATATCAATGCACAACGATTTATCGTTCTGCCTACACCTAATCATTTTGCCAATTATCAACCATTTTTCAAAGATTAGATTTTAACACTTTTCAAGGGTTTCTGAAAAGAATTAACCACAATTAGGAAAATAGTTATAACCAGAGAAGACAATGTGAATAATAATGTGCTTATCTGGGTCAAATTCCGGTCCGTAATTGCGTCTCGACACGCTCTGCGGCCGCACGCGCTCGAGTCAGTCGAGTTTCCAGCGCCAAAGCCGACTCGATATGGCTTTCTCACACAGTTTTCTTCGATTTTGTCTAGTTTCCAGTTTCTAAAACCCACCTAGTGTCAACAGATCGGCTGCTGCGGCGCTGGAAACTCTTTCGATTCCAATGCGCGCGGCCGCAAAGCGTGCCGAGACGCAAATGCGGACCGGAATTTGACCCAGATAAGCACAATACCAACACCCGCAAATTTGAGGTTTGGTGAGGGAAAATTCTCAGATAATGAAGCTATGCCAGGAGTTCCCGTTTTGAAGAAGTCCCGGAAACGTCGATTTTCGCCCATTGGAGAAATTTTATTAACCCGTTTTGGTACCATAATCCTGCCCTCACATATTCAAAAGTTCTATATATATAGATACTTTGCCTAATTCTCTTGGTTTTTGTATCGTTGCTGCATATTTCTTGTCTCTAAAAAAACCCGTTAAAGTCGAATTGGTTCAAAAGAGAATCAATTACTATTTTTTTCTTCTGCCGGCCACTGGAAGCTGCGAAATAGCTCAAATATTGGGTCGGTAAGAGTTACACCTCGATAATAATTACGGCAGAAAAAACCCGAAATGCCCATGTTTAAAGGCATCGTACACGATGAAAACCAAATTTCAGCTTTTGCGTTCAGTCGGACTAGTGGGCTATAACAATGTCACTCAGAACGTTTGGAGTTTCAAAATCACCTCTGAATGAAGATTCGCTTCCCTCAAAAGGGCTTCCTGGGTTTGGGGGGGCCGGCCTCAGGATCGATCCGTTGTTACAAGGAACAAAACTCCGTGGTCGCTGCCGGCGATCGTGCGTTGACGCGTCGTAGGGCGCAAAGCACACACCACTCGATTTCACATTCGACATCGATCGAAAGCAGCTGACAGCATTGGGAGCAGCATGTTAGTAACCCTTTTCAACACCGTTCAAGAAAAAATGATCGCTCGTCTGAATGGCGTCCTTGGTTAATTACTTCCAACGCAGCGCCAAGGAACGAATCGTAAAACTGTTCCTTGCGTTCTCCGCGCAACTATCCCAAGTTGATGTCGGCGGGAATTTCAAATTTGTCTTGAAAAAAAGAAAAAAACCCAAGCATGGTTTTCATCGTGTACGATGCCTTTAAGGGCAGTTGAGTATGGGGACAGCTACAATTACAGCTAGGTAAAGTGATAATACAGCAATAGTTTCTGAATCCTGCGATGGTTCAGCTCGTTTAACTGCTCAGAATTTTGAAGGTGGCCACACTCATTGAAAGTTCGGCGATAGGATGTCTGCAGCAAAATCCATGAATCCGGCGGTGACAGGTCGACAGCTGAACGTTTCGAGGCTTCAGTGAGGTCATGCCGCCGTCTCGAAATCCGGCACTAGGAGGTCTACATCTGGACCTTTCGGCGTGATACCAGGTTCTCTCGCGCCGAAATCACGCTTTTTTCGTGTCCTCAGCTGATGTGCTCTGTGATGACACCTGAGAAACCACCTTTTCATCAAATTATCCTTGCGGAGGGAAAAGGGAAACATATAGCATCGTATTGCTGGTCAAGAAAGGTTTCATGTTGACATAGAAACATAAAAACTCTCATGAGCTAGCTAACCAATGCATTTGGAATCAGCGTTTATCGAAAATGTTGTCATTGGGGTTGAATATAATTGTTTAACAGCAGCATAGTAGCTCACGATTCAGTGGAATACACTCAGGCAAACTCAAATGTCGACAGCAGGTTGACCCACCTTTTTCTCGAGCAGCGGCGATAGCAGCGCTCTATTTAGAGTTGTCAAATGCGTGCGGAGGTGAAGGCTTTTCGAGGTGAATCGCAGGTGTTTCGCGACAGTTCCGACGCGTCTATGTTGTGAACAGGAACCGATTCTTCGAGGTGACACTCTGCTGTTCATAACTGACATTAACTAAGCTGTCGCCTCCGAATAACTGAGGCTCTGCGCAGAACACGATCTTGGCATCTCTAGTATATAGCTACTTAAAGGCATCGTACACGATGAAAACCATACTTGTGTTTTTGACTTTTTTTGTGTTGCTATATCCCTATAGTGACTGAAGATTGCAAAAAGCTCCCACAAAAACGTCAACTTTTCAAGAAAAACCCATCTCAAGAAAGCCTAATACAAATTTGAAGTTCCCGCCGACATCAACTTGGGATAGTTGCGCGAAGAACGCAAGGAACACTTTTACGATTCGTTCCTCGGCGCAGCGTTGGAAACAATTTAGCGAGGACGCCATTCAGGTCAGCGATCATTTTTTCTTGAACGAAACTGAAAAGGGTTACTAACCTGCTGCATCCATTGCTGTCAGCTGCTTTCAATCGATACCAAAAGTGAAATCGAGTGGCGTGCGCGTTGCGCCCTACGACGCATTCAACGCGCGATCGCCGGCAGCGACCACGGAGTTTTGTTCCTTGTAACAACGGATCGACCCTAAGGCCGCCCCCCCCTCCCCAAACCCAGGAAGCCCTTTTGAGGTAAGCAAATCTCCATTCAGAGACGATTTTGAGACTCCAAACTTTCTGAGTGACAGTACTATGGCCCACTAGTCAGGCTGAACGCAAAAGCTGAATTTCGGTTTTCATCGTGTACGGAGCTTTTAAAAACAATGGACCTTTGAACGAATCCTGTGAAGGCCGCCCAGTTCTTCAACCTGTGATAAAAACCACTTTGAGGCTGCTGAAGAAGAAGAAGAAGAAGCTCTCGTGTTTTCACTACTGACGAATAGAGTTGTCAAATGCGTGCGGAGGTGAAGGCGTTTCGAGGTGAATCGCAGGTGTTTCGCGACAGTTCCGGGTCGTCTATGTTGTGAACAGGAACCGATTCTTCGAGGTGACAACCTGCTATTCATAACTGACAGTAACTAAGCTACCGCCTTCGAAAAACTGAGGCTCTGCGCCGAACACGATCTTGGCATCTCTAGTACATATATCGCTACTTAAAGGCACAGTCTAACCTCAGAGGTAATTTTTGATATTATGGTCCGGTCGCCGCCTGTGGCAACCTTGCCAAGCGCGGAATCTCAATTCGCTCAAATAAGCGAGAAAAAGCTAGGCAAAAGTCGGCCACGCCCCCTTGAGAGAAAAAATGGGCAACGCCCACTGGCGGTTTTCCGACCTCCATAGGGAAGATACGCGCGAAAGGTTTTATTCAAAACCTATGTTCTTCGATTTGTTTTCGGTCTGGCTTTATATTGTGGCCTGCTACAGAACGGTGGCTCCGAATAACGAGAAAATACAGGCCCGAGACAACTCGTCCGAAAACTTCTATCCGTTCAAAATCGAAATTTTTGAGAAGCCGTTACTCCGTTTGTACTAAGTTCTGAGCGATTCTGGAGACACCATTGTGATCAGCGTGAAATTTTCTCTAAGATAGGCAGAAAAACAAAAAATCGATTCCTCTTTCCTGTGTCCTCAAGCAATCTAAGTTGTCGACAGCAGATCGATATGAAATCATTATATAAGCTGTTTCCGTGGACAAGCAATAGAAAGCGTTCGGCCTCAGAGGAGCTGCCTATTGCATCAGAAGACATTCCTGTTTTATCGAAATGCCTGCCTGTTGCACCGAAAGACTTGAATGTTGTCTCCTGTTCACATCTAATTAACAGCTTGAAGAAGCATGTCTTTCTATTCAACATCTTAAAATTTCTTATACCTCGCTTTTAAATTCAATCATTATTCAGACAATCTTAGTTTTTCAACAGCAACTTGATTGAAAATCATACCATGGACCGTTCCAGTTGACAATCAATAGGAGGCGTTTTGGCCGCAGAGGACCTTCCTATTGCCGCGAAAGACATTGCTATTCGCTCGAAAAACAAGCGAGTCGCCTCGAAAGACGTGCCTTTTGTCCTCCGGCAGATTAATAGGATCTCTTTTATTCACAGATCGTTATTCGCTGGCAATCAAATGGAGGCGTTTCTGCCTTGAAAGGCATGACTGTCGCCGCGAAAGACGTGCCTGTTGTTCAGCAGTTTACATCACACTGACAGTTAGAGAAGTATCATTGATAAAAAAAATCGGCTTTTCTGAGAAAACTTGCTTCTTCAATAAATCATTACCCAATCATTCTAGTTTGTCGACAGCTGATCGATAGGAAATAATACCATAGTAATCATAGTATCAGTTGGTAATCAATAGGAGCCGCTTTGGCCGTAAAGGATCTGCCTATTGCTTCGAAAAACATTCCGGTTTCTTCGGAACACCTGCCTGTTGTCTTCCAGTTCTTATCTCATTTACAGTTTCGAAAAGTATTTCTTCCCAAAGTCAGACCTTCCTAGTTGTCAACAGTAGATTGGTAGGATGTCATCTCATAAACAGTTTTTTGTTGACAATCAGAAGGGGGCGTTTTTGCGGCGAGATACATGCTTATTGCACCGAAAGATTTCCGCGTTCGCTGAAAAGCCCTAAATGTTGCCGCGAAAGGTCTGCCCATTTACGTTCTCTTATTGAGTGAACTTTAGTTCTTATTAAATTAAAAAAAGCGTTCTAGGGGGAGCAGGAACGCTTTTCAAGGTCATGGGGACCTCTTTAACGGAGATCCATGAGATGACATCCCATCAACCTGCTGTCGACAACTTAGGTAGCCTCAGTAGTGATGGAATACACAAGCAATGTCTAGGGAAATCTGAACATTTCAATAGAGGTGCTTTCTAAAGCTGTAAATAAAGCCTAGTACATACTTCCGGCGAAGAGCGACGCGACATAATGTTTGCCATCGATATCGACCGAAAATCGATATTGCTGATATGCACTGTCGCGTTCGCACAACGCGGGAAGTACGCACTAGGCCTAAGAAGTGAGTTGGAGGATAACGGGCAAGTCTTTCGCGGCATTTTGAGGAAGTGTGAATGCTTCTGGGGCTATAGCAGGTCCTCTGCGACCAAAGTGCCTCCTATTGATTGTCAACGGAAACGTTTCATGTGATGATGTCGTATTGATCTGCTGTTGACAACTAAGGTTGCTTGAGTAGTGATTGATTATACAAGAAAGCTTTCCAGGAAGACTTGTCATTTTTATATATTAGAAATACTTTTCTGAATCTCAGTACTCACGCGACTCTCGACCCCGAGCCGCACAGAATAGCAATCGGAGCAGCCTGACAGCTCGGCTCGTTCTCCCAATCTCCGGGCCACTGCTGTTGCTATTCGGGCGAACTGGAGCAGCCCGGACAGCAACAGCGGTGGCCCGTAAAGCACCAGCAGTGGCCCGGACAGCAACAGAAGCCGACCCGCAGATTGGGAACACGAGCCGAATTGTCAGGCGGCTCGGGGCCGATAATCGCCTGAGTAGGATGTCAATAGAATGACAACGTGCAGGTTTTTCGCGGCCACAGGCAGGCATTCCAAGGGAATAGGAACGTCTTATGATTAAACAGGCAGGTTCTATCCTTAGCCTCTTGTTGATACACATATTTAACTGTTCAAAAGTTATAACTCTGTTTCATAGGTATAGATGTGGTCTCAGGAAGCACCTCTGGATACTCTCTTAGTCTCCCCCTGGCCTTGCCCTTGGTCATTCAGCGTTGGCTGGCTGACTGACTTGTGGCAGGCGGGTGGAAAAACCACGTTTGACAGAGGGCATATCTGCTGTTCGAGCATGGCTGAAGGGAATTTGGCCACTAGTCTGGCTCTCCTCGCCGGCATCCTCATAAAATTCATTGCTCAACGCTATCGATCATCATCCCGGGCCCTCTACTCGGAGTTAGTTATGATAAACTTTGTTTTTCCTACTTTTTTGCATGAAACCCAGGGTTAGGAGGCCTTCAATCGCAAATTTTGCTATGAAAATATTGCTGCACGACCGCTCGCTAGGGACAAAGCTCAAAGTTCAGGGCTCTCTGCGAGTGCCACAGATTGCAGGACTACTAAACTATGTAGTACTGACCCAGTTTTATAACAATTTTTCTATTATGGGTATAATCTGATTTTTGAAAAAAAATATTATTGAAAATGCTCTAGGTTTAGATATAAATGACTTTCTCCGACTTTTCTGGACACCCCAACGCACATACTAGTGAGTAGGTTCTGTCAGCTGATTTTCCACTTCAGCTGGTCCAAATTCAATTTTCGCTACCCAATCGACTTTTGCCTCATTTCCCAGCAGGAACGCCTTCTCCATCGCCGTCTCGCTGAGCCTTTTTTCCGCCTAACTTACATTTGCTTACTCTTGAAGCTTCACACAATGGTTGCCGTCCACTAGGTGGCGATTTTTCGTTCAGTCTCCTGATAATATGGTGTCTTTGTGCAATTGCAGATAAACGTTTCTACAAACATTTTCTGACGTTGATTTCGAATTTCCTCTCCGGGGCTGCGAAACTGTTCTCTGAAGAGAGTTATGGGTGTTTACCCTTTCTTTCCATTATTTGTTGGGTGTTTGCCTTATACCAAACAGATGGTTCCTCTGAAAGTTTTGGCAGAGTAATAGCCGCGAAATAGCCAAGAAATGCCTGCTTGCCGCGGAATAGACGCGAAATAGCCGAGAAATAGCCGCTAAATAATGCTAGCCGCAAAATAGCCGCCAAGGAATGCTCGCAGCGAAATAGCCGAGAAGTAATGCTTACCAGGTAGATTTACGGCGCATTCCAGAGGCATGATTCAGATGTCAGCACCTCCGTCGGTTCAATTACCAAAGTTTGAGGTACTTGGACCTCGTTCAGCCTCTGGTGGCTCCGCTCAATCGCTGGCGGCCGCAGATGGTGGCTCGGCGAGCCGGCGACGGTTGCGCCTTAGTTAATTTTGTTTACTTCTAAATATTTCTCGGTTATATCCCGGCTATTTCTCGGCTACTTGTCCGTTCCGTGAAAAGTCGGAAAATAGCCCACCAGGAGCCGCTGCGGAGCCTGATGGGCTCTTTCGCGGGCAAAACTTTCAGAGTCTGGAGGCATCTAACTATAAGAAAAATGCTTTAGTTCCTATTTGAATTTTCTTCATGGGAGTTATTTAGGGGTGCCGATGACTAATTTTAGGCTCATTTATCGGTTTTCAAAGTTATCGACATAATTCCTCCAAAGCTTCCCTTCGAGTGGAAATTTGAGGGCACAACACGACTTTTTACAATTCCCAGAATGCTGTAGTAAATTTGGCTAAAAACTTGTCTGTAGGGGCCATTTGGGGGTGCGAACACGAATCTGACTTCTAATTATCGATTTTTGAAATAAGTTATGTACGATAAATAAAGTCGGTCCGGCTCAGACTGTTCGCCCACGCGGTCGGCGTGCGTATGTACCTAGCGGCCTTCTAAGGCACTTTCCGGACGATCCTCCCTACGGCTGTAAGCAGTTGACAATGATATAGATCATTTTAGTCGTTTCTTCCTTTCAATCGGCTTGCAGGTCTGGAGAGTGCTTTTGCCACGGCCGCTTGACACGCACGCCGACCGCGTTGGCGGACAGTCACATTCGGAAAGACTTTACACGGTAGTTTGATCAAAGTATCAGATTTCGGCCCAAATCTTGTCTGTGAGGGTAGCTTGGCGCGGTGAACACGAATTTGACTTCCATTTGTCGATTTGCGAAATGTTAAGGTAGGTTAAGGTACCTCAGCGAGATGGCTTTAAAGCTATCGTAATTCACAGTATTCCTCGGAATATGGAAAAAACAGACCCCGTATTCGTGTTGATCACCATGCAGAACATTCACTAGATACGAATGTTAAACGCAATCCGAAAATTTCTCGCGGAACATCCAAAAAAAATCGCCTGAGGGCCCGCGGAGCCTTGGAAACGCCTATGTCTTGTAAAAAAACGAAAGTTTCGGAAATCTGGTGATTCATCACCAGCTCGTTTTTTTTCGCTTTTTCTTCTGTGTTTTTGCTTTCGAAGTCCGGAAGGCGAAAACGGAAATTTCCTGATCCTGGTTCAACCTGTGAGCCATGGCGTTCACTGGCGCATCGTATGCTATCTGACAATGCTTCACGGAACGGCCCGCTACTTTCACACTAGGGCATTCGTTGCAAAAAACGCACCTTTTATACTAGGAAATTGATATTCCAAAAAAAAATCTGAAACCAGGAAATCTGGAACGCTGCCATTTTGTAGATATGCGCGTATTTCTGATTTTCCTCATTACATAGTCTGAGGCGTTCTTCAAAAACTGGAACTCAGAAGGCCAAAAGCCACCAGAAATCGGAAATATGCTAACTTCTGGTCAGTCCCGTGTGTTCAGTGGAGCGTCGTAGGTGAAATTTGCCAATGCTCCACGAAACTGCTTGCTGCTTCCATATGTTAGGGGCAGTCGTTTCAAGAAAGGTATTCAGACCTTTTCGACCCATTTTTTAAGTTGAAACTGGGTTAGGGGCTGTCTACACACCAAGGGAGGAGTTGTCCCGTTTCTGTATTTTGAAACATCACGCCACTACACGCGAGCGAAGTGGTCCCGAGTGGAATTAGGGCCGCAAAAGGCGGGACAACTCCTCCCTCGGTGTGAAGAGAGTCTCTGTCCCGTCGAAACTGCGGTTTTCATGGTCGAAACCTGATGCAAACGACATTCCCAGCATCCTGAAATTCGCCGTCAGAGACGATTTTTGCTCCCGGAACTTTTTGTTTTTCCCGTCCGCTTGAGAGTAGTCGGTCGTCGTCGCGTGTGTCGTCCGTCTATCAAAGCCCCGAGGCAATTGTCAAGCCTCAACGGACACCACCTCACCACTCCGGCCCCGGCCGCCTGAGGCATGAGGGGCGGGGCGTGGTGCTGCGACGCTTGTTCCTTTGTTTTCGGCAATTACGTCGAGTCACGGACCCCGTTTCCTCGTCTCCCTCAACCCCACCCACCCCCTATCTGGCGGTTGTGACTGGATATTTGGGCCTTTTCCGAGGGTTCTGGGCCCTGAAATCCTATCCGTGACCTTTGTTTTCGATGCATTTGTGAATTTTTTCTTAGCCAGAGGACAGACCGCTCCTAGGGCTGGGAGACAAATTTTGACAGAAAAAATCCGCAAAAATTCCTCCAAAAAACCGTCTCTAAAAAGTTTTTCAGTGCTCTGGAATTCCGTAATTGTTGCATTTTCTCTGGATTTTCAGTTTTTCTTCGTTTTTTCATTGATTTTCACGTTTTTCAAAATATTTCAGTACATAAATTTGATACTCATAAGTATTGCATAGGGTATGATTTTTCAGACTAACACCGGCCTAAGGGTCCTTCAGCCATGTTGGCCGCCAGAGGTGTTTCGCTTGGACTTGGAAAGATCAATCTCTCGGATCTGAACCAGCTACCGGCGGAGAGACACCTGTAAGATAGATTTTCTACTCCCCGAACAGTATTTTTTTTGGAATATTAATTATTCGTTTTTTGATTTTTTCTGATTTTTTTTACCATGAAGTAATTTAAAATCTGGAGCTTGATTTTCAGGGTTTCAAAACTGAAAAGGGATGAAAAACCAAAAAAGCCGAAAATCATAATTAAGAAGAAGGCCGATGCAAAGGTGAGTTTCTTTCTATATGTTATTTTTTTGTGTCAGTTTTTAAACATTTTGAACTTGTTTTTTGAACTTATCTTTACTCAAGTTTTTTTTTCGCATTGTTTTGCATTTGGGTATGAATGTTCTTTTTAACTGCTTGTCATCATTCGGAGCATCGCGATGATTTTCCTCTTTTTCTTTGTGTTTTTTATTTATTATCAAGTTTTTGTCACTCTTTTTTCATTTTTCCTGCATTTTTTTTCTGGGTTGTTCTGTGAAGCCAAGTTTTTAAACATGAGTACAGTGTTAGAAGGGAATGTTTTTTTTTTGTTAGTCATAATATGGTTTATTAGTGAAAATCGCCCTTTTCTTCTTGTGGTCATTCTTTATTTTTTCTTAATTTTTCATTCACTTTTTTCACTTTCACTTTTTTTTTCTCTGCTGGTATATTTTTAGGTTGTCCGATAAGTTCTTCCCGTTTTTTTTTAATTAAAAAATTAGCGATCGAAATGAAATTTTTTGGTACAATGTTTTGTGTTATTCGAAAGAGAATTTTTCGCTCTACAAGAAAGTCTATTTGGTTTTTTTGTTTCGATTAGTTTTTGTTAATTTTTAGAGCATTTAAATGGAGTGTCAAGTCGACAAAAACGAGCATTTTCGACACCATCTACTTTTTGCGTTTAACCGAGGTGCCAAAGCCACGGAAGCTGCTAGAGAGATTTGTGCCGTATACGGAGAGGGTGCCATAGCTGAAAGAACTGCTCGATATTGGTTTGCGAAGTTCAAAAGTGGCAATTTCGAGTCATAACAGTCATAACATAACTGGAGCAAGTCATAACATAACATAACATAACAAGTCATAAGTCACACAGGAGCAAGTCATAACAAACAACGGAGAATACATTATTGACTAAATTGTTGTTATTTTATGTTTAAAAATAAAGTTATAAAAATTTTAAAAAAAAAACGGCAAGAACTTATCGGACAACCATATATTGGCTGCAGAATCCGTACTATGGAGAAAACCAAATGGAAAAAACCCATTTTTTTAGGTAAAGAAATTTATTTCCAGTTGTTTTAAATTGATTTATATGTGTAGACAAAAAGGTGTAGAGTCCTTTTCTCACTTCAAGATTATAAATTCAAAAATGAAAGATGGGTAAAGAGCAGGAAAAAATTAAATCTATTATTCATACTAAAGCACTTTTCGTAAATCTTCCCTCTTCATACTTCCCGCGACGAGCAGCAGCGGCAGTGCATATTGGGCGTATCGATTTTGGATCGATATTGATTGCAAACATTGTGTCGAGTAGCTCGTCGCTGGAAGAATGATCACGGCCTTAATCCAGTTGTGGAGCGCAATTTTTTAAAAAATTAGCAGTCTTAGGTGTTTGAAATTAATAAACAATATGAAAAATAGGATTTTTTCTCATAAGCTCTGCTTTTATACTATTTATTTTTAGGTGGTTCAGAATATATTTCCTTTTTTTTCTTTTTTTTGCCAAATTTTGGGATTTTCTAGACCCAAAATTAAAAGTCTGCAGATTAGATTTATTCTGTTTTCTGAGACTTTTTCGCTTCAATCTTTGTCCTTGAGGTGATTGATTTATTAAATTTTCCGTGAATTTCACAAATAAAAAAATAATTGGACTTTTATATCTTCAACAAAATTTTGTACGCAGACTGAATTTTGTTGAGGAATTTTCCGTTTCAACGTTCTTACTTATAGGTCTTCTGGGGCATTCGTTATTCATTCGTCACTCAATAACAGAGATAAGCGGAATAAAATTTTCAGAGATTGGATGTCGGAAATCGAGACAAAAATAAAATTTCGGACATTGGATTCGGTGATCGTTTTATTTTTTCTTCATTTTTCATTCACGTTTTTCATTTAACAACATGTTTTTCTCCGCTGGTATATTATATTGACTGCAGAATCCCTACTATGCAGAAAACCAAATGGAAAAAATTACATTTTTTTAGTTAAAAAAATTTATTTCCAGTTGTTTTAAGTTGATTTAAATGTGTAGGCAAAAAGGTATAAAGTTCTTTTCTCACTTCAGGATTATAAATTCAGAAATAAAAGATTGGTAAAGATCAGGAAAAAATTAAATCTATTATTTATACTGAGCACTTTTCGAAAATCTTCCCTCTTCATACTTCCCGCGATGAGCAGCAGCGGCAGTGCATATTGGGCATATCGATTTTGGGTCGATATTGATTGCAAACATTGTGTCGAGTAGCTCGTCGCTGGAAGAATGATCACGGCCTTAATCCAGTTGTGGAGCGCAATTTTTTAAAAAATTAGCAGTCTTAGGTGTTTGAAATTAATAAACAATATAAAAAATAAGATTTTTTCCTCATAAGCACTGCTTTTATACTATTTATTTTTAGGTGGTTCAGAATATATTTCCTTTTTTTTTCTTTTTTTTTTGCCAAATTTTGCCTAATTCTCTAGACCCAAAATTGAAAGTCTGCAGATTAGATTTATACTGGTTTCTGAGACTTTTTCGATTTAATCTTTGTCCTTGAGGTGATTGATTTATTGAATTTTCCGTGAATTTTACAAATAAAAAAAATTATTAGACTTACATATCTTCAGCAAAATTTTGTACGCAGACTTAATTCTGTTGAGGAATTTCCCGTTTTAAAGTTCTAACTTATAGGTCTTCTAGGGCATTCGGTCTTTTTTCATCGTTTCATACAAGAGATAAGCGGAATAAAAATTAAGAATTTCGGAAATTGAAACAAAAATAAAAATCCGGAAATCGAAACAATTTTCAAAATTTCGGAAATTAGAAAACGGAATTCCGAATCCGGAAAACTGCGGAATTCAGAAAACGGAACAATTTATACTTGCTGCTGGCATCGAAAATGTGTCATCGACCCTCGGTTCAAAAGCCATACAGGGCTGTAGTAGACCACACCTACCAGATGATCTGATATTCTTCCAAACAAGTTTCAGATGATCTTAATTGCGTATTGGTTCATAATTATCGTTATCAGTTTCAACTGGGCGCTGGAACTTAGATGCCTCTCTGAAAGTTTCGGCCGCGAAATAGCCGCCAATCAATGCTCGCCGCGAAATAGCCGAGAAATAGCCGCTAAATAATGCTCGCCGCAAAATAGCCGAGAAATAATGCTCTCCAGGCAGATATACGGCGCATTCCAGAGGAATAATTCAGATGTCAGCACCTCCGTCGGTTCATTTAGTCAAGTTTGAGTTACATGAACCTCGTTCACCCTCTGGAGGCCCCGCCCAACCGCTGACGGCCCTAGATGATGGCTCGGCGAGACGGCGACGGTTGCGTCTTGGTTAATTTTGTTTACTTCTAAATATATTTCTCGGTTATATCTAGGCTTTTACTCGGCTGCTTCTTGTCCGTTCCGTGAGAAGCCGAGAAATAGCCGCGATATAGCCGGGAAATGGCCCACCAGGAACTGCTGCGAAAACTTTGGAGTATTCTGGAGCCGGTCGGATATTTGAGAAAAGTGAAATCCGATTTTTCTTCGTGCAAAGTAAATAATCGTAAGCTTTGATAATATTAAGTCGAATATTCGAGAAAAGTAAAACATGAAGTTATAAATTTAATCGAATATTCGAGTATTTGAGAATATTATTTATATGACTTTTATTTTATAGGCCTTATAGGCCGAATATTCCAAATTTAAAAAAAAAGAGTTTTTTGTTGAGTGAATCGAACATTTGAAATTTCGAAAAATCGAGTTCCGGAGTGAATACTCGAAATAAAAAAAAAATAATTAAGCATATTGTCTAAAATAAATTATTTGAGGAGAAAGTTAAAATTTTTTTACCAATGAGCGAAATGTGTAGTTTGCGACAACGTTTTTTCGTTTGAAGAGTCAGATTGATATAAATTTCGATTCATATATAATTTATTCTGCTCCCTAGCGTGCGTGTGTGAAGCGAGCGCAAGGACAACATCAATAAAAAAAGAAAAAAATACGCGCGCATACACGCACGCGACGAACCTAAGTAAATTTTCCTCCGAAATGGAGGGTATTGTCGTTTACGTCGCCAAATTCTGGTCCGCAATTGCGTATTCGATGCTTCGTGGCCGTTTGCACTAGTTCTACTCTGACTCGTTTTATCAATTTGATTCTACTATTTAATCAAAACACGATAAGTTCTGTTTTCATAGCTGATTGGAGACTGCGGCGCTGAAAACTGGTCCTATTCGGGACCGCAAAACGTCGAATACGCAATTGCGGACCGGAATTTGGTCACGAGAATGACAATATAGTATAATCGTGTAATTTTTTCAAATCAAAAATATTGATGATAAAGAATTCTATTTCCATCTCACTTCTGCATAATGAGCAATCTATGGAAATGGTCCATCGATGGCCCATACAGAAGTTCCAACTTCTTGGGCGAAGTTTGGGGAGCGTGTCATCACACCGTTGTTAGAATTCATAAAAAAACCCAGAATTAGAATTCATAAAAATCCCAGCAATGTCGAAATTTTAGCGTGGGTGTGATTGTTTTTCGTTTGACCTACCCTATTATGTGTAAAAGTTCCGTATTTTTCATTTTCGTTAAATGAGTCTCGATGTGAAAATTTCCGGTTTCGATGCTTCGGTATAAAGACTCTTGCAGGGTTGCTACAATATGTTCCTCTTCATGGCCTAATCCCGTACCTTATCATAGTAGATAACCTATCCTTAGCCATAGGTAAGTCTTAATCTGCCCTGGATGTGACGAAGAAATCCATTCTCCACACTATTGATGTGTACTCGTGTAGTGGTGTCCAGTAGTGCGTCGTGTGTGGTGGGGGTGGCCCCGGGGGCGCACCCTCCACCCTGCAGAAATCGATGTCATCTCCTCGTCTGGAGACGGACAGCAGCTGACTGACTGGACTATTTAGCAGGCTGAGCGGGAACGAATTTGGCCATGCCCCAAGGGGGTCAAGTGAATTGTTGGGAACTCATTCCGACAATGAATCGGGGTGAAAAATTTTGCACCCACCTCGAAAACTTCATCCATTCAGGGGTTGCAACCGAGGATTGACAGAAAAAACGGTTTTGACCTGGAAACGAAATTTATGAAAAAAATCTGACGGAAACAGAGAACGAATTTTTTTTTGAATTTTCACTTTCGTAGATTATTCGGTTTGCGAACAGTTTGATCTCAACAACGTCCTGTTTCCTTTAGTACGGTGTTTATGAGTCACTTTAAACCGGAATTTTTTTGGCTGGGATTTCCAAATGTGCAGAAAAATATTTTGAAAACTTATTTTTATTTATTTATTTATTTATGTGAACTTGAAGTGAACAGATCTGCTGTACGAAATAAACACAGGAAACGATGAGAAATCAGATAGAATGTGCTCAAGTTTCGCACACGGGTGGGGGGAGTCTGCGACACTGTTCATGGCGATAAACTCGAACTAGTTTGAAATAACGCTAATTCAAAATATTTTGAAAT
>JAPDOI010000133.1:90000-240000 GCA_029168955.1 Aplectana chamaeleonis
AAGACGGTAAGAAAGCCCTGAGTGTGTTTTTTCGCTCTCCAGATTTTCTCTTTTTGTTTATTATTTCATACCCACTTTCGAAGCAAATCATGCTCCTACATACTCAGGCGATTGCCGGCCCCGAGCCGCACCGAACAGGAATTGAAGCCGTCTGACTGTTCGGCTCGTTCCCCCAATCTCCGGGCCACTGCTGTCGCTGTTCGGGTGAAGCGGAGCTGCCCGGTCAGCAACAGAAGCCGACTCGCAAATTGTGAACACGAGCCGAACTCTCAGGCGGCTCCGGGCCGAGAATCGTCTGAGTATCCCACAAATTGAAGAGCTCTGGAGTAGGATAAAAGAATGTTTTTGCTCGTTTTTTTCTCTTTTTTTGTGTTTCAGATTATCCCTCTTCGCGAAAATTTTGGTCTCAAGAATGTCATGTGTCTTCAAGTACGGTTTTTATAAGTCACAGGAATTTTTCTGCAGTTGATCCTTAATCTGCACACAATTATTTGGAAAATTTCAAATATTTCGGAATAGACTTTTATTTGTTCATAAGGAATATTATCAATTTCAATTTCCTTTTCTGTTTTCGCGTTTTTATTGATACCATTCACTGAGAAAAATTTTCAGATTTTTTTTCGTTAATTGTATTCCTGAACAAAAATGTGTTTTTTTTCTGGAGATACAAGGGAGTTATTTTTTGTGTGTATAACCAGCTCTCTATTTTTTTGTGTTTTCCCTTGAGGAGCAAAGTTAACAGAATTTTTTTCCAGCTTATATACAGGCCATAAAACGGCCAATGTCTCACCGTCGACTGCGTACCACGCGCTGCGCGACCGCACGTGCGTCGGAAGCAGACGAGTTTTGGCCGCCGCGCGACGAGTTTCGGCCGCCGCGCGGCGGCCGAAACGTCGCGCGGCGGCCAAAACTCGTCGCGCGGCAGCCAAAACCCGTCTGCTTCCGACGCGCGTGCGGTCGCGCAGCGCGTGGCACGCAGTCGACGGTGAGACATTGGCCGTTTTATGGCCTGTAGGTGAAATGTTTGTGAATTCTCAATAGGGAAACAGCAAATACCTATAAATAGATAGAGAGATGAGGAAAAACTTTCAATTTCCGGTGAAAAATCAATATTAAGTGAGTGACTAATGCGCACTATCATGATTTTTTCATTTTTAGGAAATTTTTTAATTTGATGGTTTTTATTGTTTGTATTTCGATTTATTTTTTTTTGAAAAGTTTCCACTCTCTTCTGTTAAAAAATTCCTGTTTCATTCATATTATTTAACGATTCAAAAAAGGACTTTCGTTAATGCTGCTTCATCTCTCCTGCTGGATGTAAAGATCAAGATTTGAGTATAAAAACATTATTAATTAATTGGGAAATACAAAAATGAGTCAAATAGAAAATATTGTCCTACATGATCTGCTTTCGGCAGGGAACAAAACTGTTCAGGGAACCTCGGTGCAGCTCACGTTTCTGCGAGTCTCGCTTCTTTCAGAGCCTACTAAAAAATTGAGGTGACGCTTGAAAATTCGAGTATGTATCCTCTATATCGCAGTCAGGGAGCCGCTCCGCGTCCTATGCGCGCAGCGTCGAGCCACGGGACGGCCCCGAAGTACATGGGCTATATTGGTTTGTCGCGGACGTAAATGCACGCTCTACAGCGAACTCTACACCAAGGGGCATTTTTTGCCATCCTAGTTGCTTTCTAGTGTTTTGGTCTCTCAATAGTTGGAAACAAACGCGGCTGAGATGACTGAAAATGCGCGCGTGGAGTTTGCAGTAGTAATTGCACTTTCGTCCGCGATACACTATGTATACTTTGTTTATCTTGAATTGCACAAAACACGGTCCGCCAATCGTCCTCTAATTGGCCCGCTAGTACCGTAGTGTACATCCACGACGCGTTCTCGGCAGACCCGGGTGTGCACTCGGTGTGCAGAGCAATCGATTCGTCAATGCCGTCCCTCGACCACCCACCCTGCCACCCGGGTCTGCCCACAACGCGTCGTGGACGTACACTACGGTACTAGCGGGTCAATTAGAGGACTATTGGCGGACCGTGTTTCGTGCAATTAAGGATAAACAGAGTATAGTATACGCCATGCACTTGGGGGCCGTCCCATGGCTCGACGCTGCGCACGTAGGACGCGGAGCGGCTCCCTGACCTTCTTCGCGGAATTCATGCACGCCGCCCCAGGAATTTTTTTCGCTGAGCATTCGTAATCTGCTAATGATTATTTCGAAAACTTGAAGTATTTCGGAGATTAAAATTTTCATTCTATTAGGAAAAGCCTTAATCACATCAATTCCATTTTTCTTCTCTGTTTTCCCTTTTTTCATTGGTACCACCCATCCAGAGAACAGAGAATTCAGATTTTTTTGTTTCTGGTAATTCTATTCCTCAATATATAATATATGTTTCAGGATATAAAAGTGATGTACTGTGCTTGTCTGGGCCAAATTTCGGTCCGCAATCGCGTCTCGAGACGCTTTGCGGCCGCGCGCTTTCGAGTCGGAAGGGTTTTCAGCGTCACAGCCAACGATTTGTTGACTCTAGGTAAGTTTTTGAAACTGGAAACTAAACAACATTGGAGAATAATATATATAAAAAGTCACATCGAGTCGGCTTTGGCGCTGGATACTCGACTGACTCGAGCGCGTGCGGCTGCAAAGCGTTTCGAAACGCAATTGCGGACCGGAATTTAGCCCAGAGAAGCACTGTATATTTCGTATGTAGCCGTTTCCCTAACTTGTTGTGTTTTCACTTTCCGAAGAACATTAGATTTTTTACACCCCAATAATGTTAATTTTGTGCAATATTTCCATGGGGAAACGCAAAAAATTACTACAAATAGCTAGAGAAATTATGAAAATGGTGAATTTCGGGCGAAAGACCAGTAATAAGTGAGTGATTAATGCACACCACGATCGTCTTTTTCACTTTATATAACTTTTAAATTTTGTTGATTTCTATTGTTTTTCTTATAGAGTGTGTTTTTTTCTGGAAAATTTTTACGCTTTTCTGTAGAAAAATTTCTGTTTCATTCATATTATTTAACTATTCAAAAAAAGACTCGCATTAATTATGTGCATTTATCTTCAAAATAGGACTCGCACTAATGATCGGTTAGCTCTGAACCAGTGATGTGCGGAATTTTCTGTTTTCTGCCCATGTTTGGCCAAATAGGCAAAAATTGGACAAAAAACAGGGAAAAACGTGTACCGCGATTTGCAGCAGGACTCTTTTTGGATTTTTCGAAGCTAAGCCGATAGGGTGAGGGTGCTCATCACCCACTCAGAAAAATGAAAACAAGTTACTTGTAACATATCTGAGCCGATGTAAGTTACTTGCGACTTATCTCAGGTCATTCAAGTTACATGTAACATATCGGCGGGATATTGCGTCATGTGCGCTTCCGATTTGTTACATTTATCTTAAATGACCTGAGATAAGTCGCAAGTAACTTACATCGGCTCAGAGGTGTTACAAGTAACTTGTTTTCAATTTCTGAGAGAATACTGTGTGCAGTGCGCCTCCGATATGTCACATGTAACTTAAATGGCGCAATATAAGTCGCAAGTAAGTTAAATCGGCCGAGAAGACATTTCCAAGGGGGATGTACGACGCATTCGCGGGGCCACGCTTACGACTGGCGTTCCTGTTGGTCCAGTTACCCAAGTTTGAGGTACTTGACCTCAAACCAGCAGGGAAGTCCCCGCACAACATTTTTTTTTGCTTAGTGTGTGGTCTGAGACGCGTGCGCTGCGTCGCGTGTCGTCTTCGTCACGTGATGGCCACCCATAGTAAAAATTCGAATGTTAGTTACATGTAACATAAGTGTAACTTACATGCAATATAAATTTAAGTTACATGTAATATAAACGTAAGTTACTTGAGACATTCAAGTAAGTTACGTTTATATTACAAGTAACTTGTTTTGATTTTTCTGAGCAGGCTCTCTGCAGTTCCCCCACCCCAGACGCTTTTATCTCGCTGTAGTGGTTATTCATTAGGGCACGTGTGGCGTAGTGGGAGGAAAAGGTGCTGTTCGCTGTACACGGTCGGGTTCGGTCTTCTCCGAGGTGAACCAAACCAACCAACCCTCCGGGATCCTTCAATTGGTAACAGATTCATGTACGGAGATGAAGGCACTCATTGGGAAGTCGGCTGGCCCCCGCAAGCCACCAAATAAGCACGAAACCCTGTCCTCTGAAAAAATGTGCCGCGTCAGTGCCGGCAAAGTACCGCGATCCTCGACTGTGCCGCGATAATTCCGCGATAGCGCCGCAGCGGCCCCGTGATCAGACGATTCTGCTGCCGTGAGCCTCGACGTCGCCGGGATAGTACCGCAGCAGCTCCGCGTTAGAATCGCACCGGCTCCGCGAGGATGCAGCAGCGAACCCGCGTGGAGTGCGATGAACTGTCCTATGTGGTCAAACGAAATTTCGATATACCCAAATTCGTGGTACATTCCGTGTTCTCTTGTGCGCAAAAGCGGCGGTAACCTCTGTCCTTATCAGACAAAGGACGTAACGGCCGCAGGTGCGAATTTTTGCTCTTACAATAAGACCCCCTCTAGTTGTCGGTTAATTCTTGAATAACTTCATATCAGACACTCTCCCGAAGCCGCTGCGGCGTTATCGCGGAGCCGAAGTGGTATTGTCGGGTCCCCGCTATGGCTGCGCGGTAGTTCCGCCACGATCACTCAAAAATGTATTTAATAAGTTGCATGTTTTGAAAATTTTCGTTTAGTGTACGCTGAACACGCTTTATTGATTTTTGAAAATTTTCTGTTTTTTGCCCATTTTTGGAGATTTTTTTTCTGTTTTCTGTCAAACTAGACTTTCTGTTTTCTGTTTCCAAAAATTTCTTTTCGCACATCCCTGCTCTGGACCTGAAAATCAAGATTTGAGAATAATAACAAAATTAAATAAATGTGAAAAGTCATCAGTGAAGTACAAAATCGATAGAAATGGTGAATATTGTTCTACTTGATCTACTTTCAGCAAAGAACAAAACTATTCAGAGATGCTCGGTGCAGTTCACGTTTCTGCGAGTTTCGCCTCTTTTAGAGCCTAGGGAAAAATGAGGTGATGCTCGAAATTGTGAGTATGTACCCCTACTTAGGAGCCAAATTTACTCTGTTCCTGAGCGTGCGTGTGCGGAGCGGGGAGAGAGACAGCGAGAAAGCGTGGGGGGAGATGGAGACGCAGCATACGCGCGCACGCACGCGATCGACGGAAATGATTTTCACAGCGAAATAGAGGATAAAGGGATGGATAGCATTGAATATTATTCTATATACGAGATCCGACTTTTTTTCTTATAGAAAAAAAGTCTGATTAAAGTATAGATTTTTGGTAGATTCGCTTAACCCTAAACACTGAGTCGGGTAAGTCGCCGTGAGTCTTGACAGAGTTTTGAGTCGCGGTGAAGTCGCGGTTATTTCGCTGCAGGATCGAATGCACTTCAAATGCAGTAGCAGATCGCGGCAGTTTCGGGGCAGGGTAATGAGGCTGTTGGGTACAGAAAACGAAAAAAAGGTATCTAGGCTCATTGAAGGCAGTGTTCACAATTGAAAAGTTGCTGGTTTTTTGGCTAAAACGTGAGCTTTGGGTCCCTGTCAAAAGATTAAGAACGGAAAGAAAATGGGTGAAAATCTCGTGAGACCAGCCAACCTATTGGACCACCCCGCCCGCATCATGTAACAGTTGTCCTGCGTTCGTTTTACCGTAGGAATTTACCGTTTTACCGTTTTACCGCACCGAATTTTCGAATATTCTTCATCGCGGAAGGTTATAACATCTCCCAGCCTTCCCTAAGAATTTTCAAGCGTGAAACCATTTCTTCGAGGTCAGGTCAGGGAGACTGCGGACAACGCATCGGACCTGACACACGAACAGGCATAATTAATTTTTTCAGAGTCTTCTTCGAACAGTTTTGCTCCGCTATTTGAGTGTTCTGTAGAGACTTTTCTCTATCAACCTCTGCTTAAGGTAGTTACCTACTGTGCTTCTCTTGGCCAAATTCCGGTCCGTAATTGCGTCTCGACACGTTTTGCGGTCGCACGCGCTCGAGTCAGTCGGGTTTCCAGCGCCAAAGCCGACTCGATGTGACTTTTTCATTCAATTTTCTCCAATTCTTCTTAGTTTGCAGTTTCCAAAACCCACCTAGAGTCAGCAGATCGGCGGCTGCGGCGCTGGAAGCTGTTCTGACTCAGGAGCGTGCGGCCGCAAAGCGTGTAGAGACGCAATTGCGGACCGGAATTCGGCTCAGATAAGTACAGTACATCATTTCCAATTTTCTTTTCAGTTTTTTTATTGATACCATTCATTCAGACAACAGAGAATTTGGAATTTTTTTTGTTTTTCGGTGATTCTATTCTTGAATAAATAATGTATGTTTCTGAATATAAAAGTGAAATATATCTCATATATGGCCAGTTCTGTAATTTGTTGTGTTTTTACTTTTAGGAAGAAAATTTTTAAAAACTAGTGACCCTTCGGGTCCTAGCCCGGGGCAGCCACTTGACTTGAAGGCTGCAAACCCTGCTTTAGCGTCGAATTCATCTCTGGTGTATCGCGCGCGGTGCGCGTATGCTGCTACTCAACTATCCCACACTCACACTGTCTGTATCCCAGCTACACATACGCACGCGAAGGAACAATAAATTTCACTTCCTAATGTAGAATTTACAAGCTCTAGACATGCTTGTGAAAGCAATGTGAATTGACCAGTACGTCTACAACCATGGGGCCAGCGCCGTTCCAAAGACCGAATACCACGATGGCAGTAGTATAGCTGTCCTTTTGAAAACGGTCAAAAATGGAAAGCAAAAGCAATGGACATGACGTTAAAAGCCTTTAACTGCTCAATGTTTTCTATTCCTCCAATCATGCTGCGCTCATAGGTGGCGACACGCAAAATCGGTACGTATCATTTGGATCCTCGCAGTGAGCAGGCTTCGTCGGCCATTACTCTTGAATATTCGCTTTGGCTTTGCCAAACGATGGGTCCGGCTATACCGGCCACACCCATTCAATTGAGTATTCGTTCGGCTGAGCCGAACGATGGGCCGGCTTAGCCGACCCACCTCCAATCACCACGCGTAGTATTCGTTCGGTTTGACGAACGAATGGCCGGCTTCGCCGACCCACCTCCTCCATTCAACACGCGTACAGTGATTCGTTTGGCTCCGCCAAATAATGGAACCCTTCGCCGGACACCCTCCATTCAACACACGTAGTATTCGTAGTATTCGTTTAGCTTAGTTAAACGATGTGGCCGGCTTCGCCGACCCACCTCCAATCACCACGCGTAGTATTCATTCTCCGCCGAACGATGGGCGGCTGCGCCGAACCCACCTCCATTCACCACGCGTAGTATTCGTTTTGGCCCCGGAAAAAGGGTGGGCCGGCTTCGTCTGCTACCCTCCGTAGTATTATTCGGCTTCGCCGAACGATGGGGCTTCGCCGGCCACCCTTTGTGTAGTATTTGTTCGGCTTTGGCCGAATGATGAGCGCGGCTCCGCCGACCCACCTCCAATCACCATGCGTAGTATTCGTTCGGCTTCGCCGAACGATGGGCCGGCTTTGCCGACCCACCTCCAATCACCACGCGTAGTATTGGTTCGGCTCTGCCGAACAATGAACCCGGCTTCGCCGGCCACCCTCCGTGTAGTATTCGTTCGGCTTCGCCGAACGATTGGCCGGCTTTGCCGACCCACCTCCATTCACCACGCGTAGTATTCATTCGGCTCCGCCGAACGATAGCCGGCTCCGCCGACCCACCTCCATTCACCACGCGTAGTATTCGTTCGGCTACCGAACGACATTTAGCTGGCTTCGCCGACCCACCTCCAATCACCACGTGCGTAGTATTCGTTCGGCTTCGCCGAACGATGGGCCCGCTTCGCCGACCCACCTCCAATCACCAAGTTGTAGTATTCGTTTGGCTCCGCCAAACGATGGGCCGACTTCGCCTGCTACCCTCCGTATAGTATTCTGTTCGGCTTCGACGTATCATGGGCCTGCTTCGCCGAGCGCCTCCATTCACCACGCGTAGTATCGTTCGGCTTCGTTGAACGATGGGGCCGGCTTCGCCGACCCACCTCCATTCACCACGCGTAGTATTCATTCTGGCTCTTTGCCGAACGAAGCGCCGCCTTGGCCGGCCACACCTCCGTGTAGTATCTGTTCGGCTTCGCCGAACGATAGGCCGGCTTCGCCGACCCACCTCCAATCATCACGCGTAGTATTCGTTTGGCTCCGCCAAACGATGGGCCGACTTCGCCTGCTACCCTCCGTATAGTATTCCGTTCGGCATCGACGTATCACAAGCGGCTTCGCCGACCCGCCTCCATTCACCACGCGTGTGTGGTATCTGTTCGGCTTCGCCGAACGATACCGGCTTTGCCGGCCACCCTTTGTGTAGATTCGTTCGGCTCTGCCGAACGCTACTGCTGGCTTCGCCGGCCACCCTCCGTGTAGTATTGGTTCGGCTTCGCCGAATAATCGCGGCTTCGCCGGCCACCCTCCGTGTAGTATTCGTTTGGCCCGCCAACGATGGGCCGACTTCGCCGGCCACCCTTTGTGTAGTATTGGTTCGGCTTCGCCAAACGGTGGGCCGGCTTCGCCGACTCACCTCCGATCACCACGCGTAGTATTCGTTTGGCTCCGCCAAACGAGGGCAGGCTTCGCCGACCCACCTCCAATCGCCACGCGTAGTAACTGCTCGGCTTCGCCGACCAACCTCCATCCACCACTCGTAGTATTCATTCGGCTGCCGAACGATGGGCCGGCTTCGCCAGCCACCCTCCGTGTAGTACTCTGTTCGGCTTCGCCGAACGATGGGCCGGCTTCACCTACCCACCTCCAATCACCACGCATAGTATTCGTTCGGCCTCGCCGAACGATAGGCGGCTCCGCCGACCCACCTCCATTCACCACGCGTAGTATTCGTTCGACTTTGCCGAACGATGGGCCGGCTTCGCCAAACCCACTTCCATTCACCACGCGTAGTATTCGTTCGACTTGCCGAACGATGGGCCGGCTTCGCCGAACCCACTTCCATTCACCACTGTAGTATTCATTCGGCCTGCCGAACGATGGGCCGGCTTCGCAGGCCACTTTGTGTAGTATTTGTTCGGCTTCGCCAGAACGATGGGCCGGCTTCGGCGACCCACCTCCAATCAACACGCGTTGTATTCGTTTGGCTCCGCTAAAACGATGGGCCGGCTTCGTCGACCCACCACAATTCACCACGCGTAGTATTCGTTCGGCTTTGCTGAACGATGGGCCGGCTTCACCGACCCACCACAATTCACCACGCGTAGTATTCTGTTCGGCTTCGCCGAACAATACCCTTCGAATTCCTTTTCGACGCTTCGAAAGGCTCTTCGAATTTACCCTTTTCGACGCCCTGAGGGGGACCTCTTGATTCGAAAATTTCTCTTAGGTTCGAAACTTGCCTCGATTTGGTTTCTGATTTGGGATTGTTCATAGCACTCCCCATCTCTAGGTACCAGGTTTGATGGGGGGTTTATAAAGGGTTTCATTGAAAAATGCTCTCCGAAATTACCCTTTTTGACGCCCTGAGGGGGCCTTTTTGATTCGAAAAATTTCTCCCAGGATTCGGAGATTTGCCTCGGATTTGGTTTCTGATTTGGGATTGTTCATAGCACTCCCCATCTCTAGGTACCAGGTTTGATGGGGGTTTATGAACGGTTTCATTGAAAAATGCTCTCGAAATTACCCTTTGGACGCCCTGAGGGGGCCTTTGATTCGAAAATTTCTCCTAGGATTCGAAACATGCCTCGATTTGGTTTCTGATTTGGGATTTTTCATAGCACTCCCCATCTCTAGGTACCAGGTTTGATGGGGTTTATAAAGGGTTTCATTGAAAATGCTCTCCGAAATTACCCTTCTTGATGCCCTGAGGGGGCCTTTTGATTCGAAAATTTCTTCTAGGATTCGAAACTTGCCTCGATTTGGTTTCTGATTTGGGATTGTTCATAGCACTCCCATCTCTAGGTACCAGGTTTGATGGGGTTTATAAAGGGTTTCATTGAAAAAATGCTCTCCGAAATTACTCTTTTGACGCCCTGAGGGGGCCTTTGATTCGAAAATTTCTCCTAGGATTCGAGACTTGCCTCGATTTGGTTTCTGATTTGGGATTGTTCATAGCACTCCCATCTCTAGGTACCAGGTTTGATGGGGTTTATAAAGGGTTTCATTGAAAAATGCTCTCCGAAATTACCCTTTGACGCCCTGAGGGGGCCTTTTGATTCGAAAATTTCTCCCAGGATTCGAGATTTGCCTCGATTTGGTTTCTGATTTGGGATTGTTCATAGCACTCCCCATCTCTAGGTACCAGGTTTGATGGGGGCTTATAAAGGGGTTTCATTGAAAATGCTCTCCGAAATTACCCTTTTGACGCCCTGAGGGGGCCTTTGATTCGAAAAATTTCTCCCAGGATTCGAGACTTGCCTCGATTTGGTTTCTGATTTGGGATTGTTCATAGCACTCCCCATCTCTAGGTACCAGGTTTGAAAAGGGGTTTCACTGAAAATGCTCTCCGAAATTACCCTTTTTGACGCCCTGAGGGGGACCTTTGATTCGAAATTTTCTCCCAGGATTCCAAACTTGCCTCGATTTGGTTTCTGATTTGGGATTGTTCATAGCACTCCCCATCTCTAGGTACCAGGTTTGATGGGGCTTATAAAGGGGTTTCATTGAAAATGCTCTCCGAAATTACCCTTTTGACGCCCTGAGGGGGCCTTTGATTCGAAAATTTCTCCTAGGATTCGAGACTTGCCTCGATTTGGTTTCCTGATTTGGGATTGTTCATAGCACTCCCCCATCTCTAGGTGTACCAGGTTTGAAAAAGGGGTTTCTACTGAAAATGCTCTCCAAAATTACCCTTTTTGACGCCTGAGGAGAACCTTATTCGAAAATTTTTCCTAGAATTCGACAGCATTCACAATGAAAATGCACTTAAATACAAATGAAAATGCACTTAAACACAAAAATCGAAAAAAGAAAGCAATAAGCAAAAAAGCAGGACGAAGCAGTGGTGAAGGCGCTGAATAACGCGCCCCAATCGGCTCCTCTTCGAAGCTGCCCCACCACCATGCAGACGCTGTGCTGAACGCTCGTAGCCCCACATAGCCCCCATAGTCAACATTATTTTTCTTGCCCTGCGATTCTTTTATTATAGTGATTTCCTTCCGAAGAATGTCAATTTTGTGCGACATTTCTATGGGGAAACGGGAAAATGGCTACAAATAGCTAGAGAAAGGAAGAAAACGGAGAATTTCGGGCGAAAAATCAGAAATAAGTGAAGGATTAATGCGCACTATCATGATTTTTTCATTTTATAGAAATCTTTTTAGTTTGTTGATTTCTTTTTTTTTTTCATTTAAAATGCGTGTTTTTTTTTTGAAAACTTCACGCTCCTCTGTGCAAAAATTCCTGTTTCATTTATGATACATAACTAGTCAAAGAAAGACTCGTACATTGGGAGTCAGGTTTCAGGATTTGAGTGCGATAACATGATTAAATAATTGTGAAATACGAAATTGATTGAAATAGTAAATACTGTTCTACCTGATCTAGTTTCGGCAAAGAGCGAAACTGTTGCAGGCCATGCTTCGACGAGTCTGGCCTCCCTGAAAGAATAAGCAAAAAATAGGGTAATGTTTGAAAATTCATATATGCATCCTTTGATTCGGAGACAAATTTACTCTGTTCCTTAGCGTGCCTGTGTGGAGCGAGGAGAGAGTCAGCGAGAAAGCTTGGGGGGGGGGAGAGGAAGGCGCAGCACGCACGCAATCAACGGATTTATATTTCACTGCAAAATAGAGGGTAAAAGCATGAATACTATCAAATATCATCCATATTTCCAGAGTTTTCTATTCGATATGCGAGACCCGACTTTTTATCGTATAGAAACAAAAGATAACGTTCGATTGAAGTGTAAATTTAAATGTATGTATATCCGCCTCACCCTAAACACGGAGTCAGATAAGTTGCACTGAGTCTTGACAGAATCTTGAGTCGCGGTGAAGTGGCGGTTCTATTGCGGCAGGATCTAACTCACTTGAAATTCAGTACGGAATCGCGGAAGTTTTGGGGTGGGGTAACTGGGCTATCGTGTACAAAAACCGAGAAGAAAATCACTAGAGTTGTTGTACACCCACACACATCCCGATGTTTAAGAAGAACATGTTCTGGATGTTGTAGGTAAAGTCTGTCTGGATGGGACTGTCCGCCCACGCGGTCAGCGTGCGTGTGCAGCGGTCGTCGCAAAGGTACATAATATGTAATTTGGATGTCCCTTCCCATAGCCGCAAACAGCTGATTCCGATTTCATTCACCATTCGTTTAGTATTCCTGCTAATGGATTTCCAATTTCGGAAAATGCTTTGCGACAGCAGTTGGACACGCACGCCGACCGCATGGGTGGACAGTCTCGTTTGGACGGACTTTATAGTTCTGAGTATGAATAATCCATGTTCAAAATTTCCCAAATGTCTCAGAGATAGCCAGAAATGTGCATTTTCCTAGCTTTGTTAACAAAAAAGGATACTCGAAAGGCAATTTTTAAGGTGTCCAGAAGGGTTCTTGGAAAATTGGTTGGTGCCTTTGAGTGGGGCCGTAATCCAATTTGGAAAGAGTCGCCCGTAAAAGATTACCCGCCGATTTTCGGTAGAATTTGGATCATGCTGGCGTCCCAGTGCCTCGACCAGGCAAAAAAAAATTGGCAACGCCGCGATTCCACCGGAAATTCTCCGTGATTTTTGCCGCTGCATATCGAGATTCAAACCGTCAAGCGTTTCGGAGTTTCCGGCAAAATCGCATCTTTTTTGTGGTTTTTTCCCGGTATTTTCGCGGTTTTTTTTCTTGCGATGGACTCGCATTAGATATAGCTCGGTGGATTCGCGTGACTTTTGTTGTATTTCCGCGACCGCCGCAATACACGCCCGCTAACCGCGAGGGCGAACAGTCTCGAGACTTTACAGTGGACGGCAACAGAAAATACAGTGGTGCGGTCGCGCATTTTCGCTATCCATACTGTGTTTCTCTGGGCCGAATTCCGGTCCGCAATTGCGTCTCGACACGTTTTGCGGCCGCACGCGCTCGAGTCAATCGAGTTTCCAGCGCCAAAGCCGATTCGATGTGGCTTTTTTTATACAGCTTTATTCAATACTTTTTAGTTTTTAGTTTCCGAAACCCACCTAGAGTCAACAGATCGGCGGCTGCGGCGCTGGACACTCTTCCGACTGGAAAGCGCGCGGCCGCAAAGCGTGTCGAGACGCATTTGCGGACCGGAATTCGGCCCAGAGAAGCACAGTACACTACACTAGTCATGGCTGGCTCGGTTCCAAAATTGCCATCAATCGATAAGTAGAGCAGCTGTTCAGTTTTGCTGTGTTACTGTTTACCCTGTTTCTTTTTTTGTAATTTTTGCGTGTGCCTATGTATAAGAAGTTAAGAATTCAGGAGTATTGGTATTGTGTGTCGGGGGGGGGGGGGGGAGGAAGAATTCATATCTAAAGTTTTTTGTATGTTTCAGATGACTTTTTTCTATTAAATTCAACAAAAAATTCTGAAAAAAAAATTGTAGTAAATTATAGCGGGGCGTCCGCAAAGGTGCACCCATGCACCCTAGTTGACGGAAAAAACTTTTTTTTGCACAAATCTTGAAGAAAAGAAGAATTGGAGGCGTATACCACTACACCCAAAGTCATTACTAGAAGAAGTAAATGCAGGAATAACACGAAAAAATTGAAAAAAAAAACCACAATCAAAAAAAAATTTCAACTGTTTCCTTATTGAATAAAGACAAACCTGGACCAGACCAGCTATGGCTACCGTATGCTTAGTAAAAATACGCAACCGCACCACCGCTTTTTTTCGCGGACTGTAAACATACAAAATTGAAAATCAATAATTAATGAATAAACGGGTCTATTAATTCAAATAAATTTCATAAATAAAAGAACGATTTCCGCTATTGCTTAGATTTTCATAAATACAGTCCTTATCGAAACCGATTCTCGGCTCGCAGTTGCGGGCAACCGCTGTTGCAGCACGCACCACGTGGTAATCGCGTTGGGACCACGGTGATTAGCATCCTGCTGCGTTCTGCAACATCGCAGTTGTCTGCAATTGCGGACCCGGAATTCTTCCTTGATAAAAACAGTATGAGCGAAGCAGAGCGCTTTTCGCAGAAAAAATATTTCGAACCATTTTTCGTATAGTTATTTGAATGAATTATTGAGGTGCGATGACGGGTCTGAGGAATTTTGAGTTCTTATAGAGCTCTCCAGCATAATATTTAATAACATAATTCCTTTTATCCCATTTTTTACAAAGTGTTTCATATTAAGATTCATTCTATCTATTATACATTGGAATCTAATCGTAACGTTTTTGGATATCCGTCCAAGTAGTTGGAAATTCATACGAATCAATGCCCGACTAGTCAGAAAAACGTCCCATCCGAATCGATCCGAAATCTGGACATTTTGATTTTAATGTGTAGAAAAAAAGGTGTGAAACCTTCTCTTAATTTCGGGAATATGAATTTAGAAATAAAAGATGGCTAAAGATTGGGAAAAAAGGTAATCTATTATTTATACTACTAAACACTCCCAAAATCTCTCCTCTTCATACTTCCTGCGACGAGCAGCAGCGACAGTGCATACATATTGGGCATATCGATTTTGGGTCGGGTATTGATTGTAATTATTGCGTCGAGTAGCTCTTTGCTTTAAGAATGATCACGGCCTTAATCCAGTGTGGCAGGCGATTTTTTTTCCAAAAATCAGCAGTCTTAGGTGTTTTAAATCAATAAACAATATGAAAAATTAGATTTCATTTTTTTCATAAGCACTGCTTTAGTATTACTATTAATTTTTAGGTGGTTCAAAATAAATTTTGTTTTTTTTTGCCAAATGTTGTGATTCCCTGGACCAACAATGTGAAGTCTGCAGATTAGATTCATTTTATAAAATCTGAGACTTTTTCTGCTTCCACCTTTGCCCTCAGGGTGATCTATTTATTGAAATCTCGGTGAATTTGACAAACATAAAATAATTAGACTTCCACATTAGGTCTTCTAGGGCATTTGTTCTTGATTCGACGTTTCTTATATCCTCTAGATCCGAGCCGAATTCAGTCTGTTCCCTCGCGCGCTTGTGCGGAGCGAGGGTAGAGGATAGCGAGAAAGTGTGGGGAGAGGGAGACGCAGCGGACGCGCTCAGACACACGCGATGAACGGAAATAAATTTCACTCGGAAACAGAGAATACATTTGTTTGAACCTTGTATTTTCCTTTTTTTTTCAGATTGGTGGCCAATATTATCGAAGTTTTCTAGAGTGTCACTTCTTTTATAAGATCTCTGAAACGGGGGTTTCTTCAGCAGAAATTCCGAAAAATGTGCAAAAAGAAATGAAAAAAAAATCCCGTGATGAAGAAGGAAATAATACTTCATGAAGCAAGAAGGAAATAATACTTCATGAAGCCTCGCAAGGTAATCACCAGACTGGGCTAACAGAACTGCTCAGGAAAATGAAATCAAGTTACTTGTAACATAAAAGCTGGAAAACAAGGTACTTGTAACATATCTAAGCCGATGTAAGTTACTTGCAACTTTTCTTGTGTCATTTAAGTGATATGTAATATATCGGAGGCGCATCGTACGCGATTTCCAGTCGATATGTTGCATGTAACTCGAATGACTTGAAATAAGTCGCAAGTAACTTACATCAGCTCAGATATGTTACAAGTAACTTGTTTTCGTTTTCTGAGGGGGTACTGCGTGCCGTGCGTCTCCGATATGTTACATGTAACTTAAATAGCACAATATAAGTCGCAAGTACCTTAAATCGGCCAAGAAGATTTTTCCAAGGGGGATGTACGACTGTCTAGCGGGGTCAGGCTTACGACTGGAGTTGCTGTTGGTTCGATTACCCAAGTTTGAGGTACTTGACCCAACGGCAGCAGGTAAAGCCCGCGCAGCATTTCTTTTTTTGCATAGTGTGTGGACTAGGACGCCTTCTCTGCGTCGCGTGTCGTCTGCGTCAAGTGATGCTCACCCATAGTGAAAATCTAAAATTAAAGTTACATGTAACATAACTGTAACCTACATGTAATGTAAATGTAAGTTACATGTAATATAAATGTTAGTTACTTGAGACATTGAAGTAAGTTACATTCATAGTACAAGTAACTTGTTTTGATTTTTCTGAGTTTGGAGCGCCGTAGTTCACCGGTTTGACCTCATTCCAGAAAAAGGCTCATAACTTTTTTCCACTAATACGCGGTCAACTAATAAAGTGTTCTTACGACTACTACCCAGAAGGTGACCTATCAAAAATCGCATATGCGCGGAGAACATCTAATTTCACCGCAAACCTGAATTTATCAAGATTTTGTGGTGAAAATACAGCCAGAATAACGCAAATCGACCGCGAAAACCCGCCAAACCGTAAAATTGAAGTGAGCTCACCTAGGGATGTCCGCTGCAGTTTAAAGCGATGTCTTGACATACAGCGGCAAAAATCACGGCAGATTTGCGGCAGAACTCTGGCATCGCCTCATCTTTCCCTGGTTGAGGCAGTGGGATCTGGACAGAGTGTAGGCAATGCCCCGATTCCACCGCATTATCGCCGAGGATCTGTCGCTTCGGCTCCGCTCCGGCACTGGGGCGACAGGTTCTTGGCAAAATCCAGATAATTCCTCCCTTAGAAGCTATCAAAACATAAAATCTGCCCTGAAAATTTTCGAACCTCTGAAATTTACGAGGTGGATAATTTCTAGCAACCAGAGTCTGTTTAGAGTTTTCGTGAAACATTTCTCGTTTTTTTTCTATCGAACGAACCATCCAAACATTTCCAAAGCAATTTGCGGATAATGTACAAATTTCGGATTATGTATGAATTTTCACTAAGGCGTCGATTATACTCTCATCACTGCCGAGCGGAGCGGCGACGGGAGTATAAACGAAGCCTATGAATAGACTTTTCTTGATAGATTTGCTGTGCACAATTTGTTCTATTAATACGCCTCATCTTTTTCACCAGTCTTATAATGTGGGTGAAACAGGGTTTTTTTCTGCAAATCGAGAGATCAAGAAATGGTGATTTTTAATTTTTTTTTCAGAATTACATCTCAGAAAATTTTATTTTTTTTATCTGAATTCTTTCAAATTTTTTATCCATCTTTTCTATTCTCTGTATGCTTTGTCTGTAAGTATAATACAGTCTGAATATCGGGAAGACATAAGGTCGATCCCAAAAGGGTTACACGCCCATACGGTCGGCGTGCGTGCTAAGCGGCCATTGCGGGGGCTACTTTTGTACCTGTATATCGATTGTATAGGGGTAGGAGGCGAATATAACAGCGATATGCCAGCCAGCTGTGAACAGCCGTGGGAAGGTCCGTTCGCAAAAGAAAACCTTTGCAACTGCCCCTAAACATGGACGCCGACCGCATGGGCGGCTAGTTTCGTTTGAACACACTTTACATATCTTCTATTTCAATTTGATATTTTACGAGACAACAAGAGAGTGTGGGGGGAGGAGGAGAGGTAGCGTACGCGTGCACACGCCCGCTATGGAATCGAGTAAATTTGATTACGAAATAGAGGGTATGTAGAATTTTCACCTTAGGGCAAATTGATTTTTCTTCGACTTATGGTTGCGTTTGTGATAAAAATGTAATATTTGAGATCTTTTCTGTTCTGTCTACTTTTACCTCCAGCCCTCATAGTCAGGTTTTATTTTTTCGCAAATAAAAGTTCAAAAAAACCTGAAAAAGCGCGAAGTTTTTGAATATCTGCAGATGAACATTGTTTGCGGAAAAAATTTTGAGCTTTTTTTTCAAAAAAAACTTTCTTCTAATTCATAAATAATATCATTCCTCAACTAACTTTTTATTTATCATTTACTGGTTAATAATTACTCTAAAAAATGTTTTTTTTTCGTTTGAAGCATGTTTGGATCCAAATCTTTGTTGTCGTCGACGTTGTTCATTGATGAATAATTCTGTATTTTCCTCGTCGCTCCAGAAGGAAAGAGTTTTGTCTCAAGGGGATCCTTCATTACGAGGTAGTAACTTGGAGACGTTCTGGGGGGGGGGGAAGGGAGCACGGGGGGGTGCGATACTGAATTTTCAGAGCAATCGAGGGTATGAAGATCTGCTTTTGGAGGGAATGACATAGGGACCCGACATGTATTTATGCAATAATAACTATATTTTTTAAAAACTTTCTATGGTTTTGTTAGAGAAAAAAATAGAATAAACTCTCAGAGAACCTACCGCGACATCTTGTCAGGTCGCGCGGCGTTTCTAAACTCTGTCCGACTTAGATTGTTTGCCTACGCGGTTGGCGCGCGTATCGCGCGGCTGTCGCTATTTTATTTTCCGAACGAACCTCCGCACGGCTTCCCGATAGCTGACCGTGATATGACTATTAGTCCAATATTCTTGAAAAGCGACCAACATGTCAAAAAAATACCTATGCCACGGTATCTCGACACGCACGCCGACCGCGTGGGTGGACAGTATCATTTGGACGGACTTTACAGCGAAGCGCGTGAGACAGCATCTATGTACAGTCGACACGCTTCGCACTGATACTTTGCATTCTTTATTGCACGTGGGCGCAAACTCGGTGCGCGTATGTTACAACATAAGTGCTCCGTGTTTGCGCCAGTCGTCAACAGTTAATCAAAGGTGTCAGTCCGATCCGTGCCGATTGTAGTTCATCAGAATAACTCCATGAGGTCAGTCTAAAGGTTGAGAATGCCGGAGATGGATAGGGCTGTTAGGGGATAGGCAATCCACCGCGATGTCGCATTATGTCGCCTGATGTCGCTACAGTTCCGCGCGCTACACAGCATCCGCTTTATGAGCGTGGCCATAGCTTTTTGGAAATTCAAGGTTTCTCCAGGTTCGTTAAAAAGGTTTTTTATGAAAGGCACTATTCGCTTCAAGTCGTGCGACTTCACTACGTGCGTCACAATATTCACTTTATCAGTATAACATCAAGTAAAATTCAGAATTAAGAGTTTCCGAGTCTAATCATAATTGTCTTGCTAATGCCTGCGCTGCATTGGTAAGCCTACCGCGACGTCGCGCCAAGTTGCGCGTTGTCGCATCAAGTCGCGTGACGTCGCATCAAGTCGCGTGACGTCGCATCAAGTCGCACGATGTCGCATCAAGTCGCACAATGTCGCATATAGTCGCGCGACGTCTCGCTTTTTTCCACTTTTCTCGTAGGTGGAACTCAGTGCTATTGGAATTATGAAATGAACCCGAATAACTGGTTAGAGTTGTTGAACTTTTCTTCTTTAAAAAAATTGAAATATAATATTCATATGCGTGTGCGTCATCTAGTCGCCGCTGCTGTTTATTCCTAAAAACCACAGCTCCGCGAAATGAGACTGCGAGATGCGTGTGGGGAATTAGATAATTTAGCGCAAAAAATCTCATCTAGAAATGCATAAACGAAAGTCGTCCTCCGAGAAAATTGCCTCTGGCATTTCACCCGTTCTGGTCACATATTCTGACATCCCTTTCCTGCTTTACCGTTGTTTTGTATGGGAATTAATGTCCCTCGATCATTCAACCAACGTTAATTATTATTATGATCTTTAGAGTGTTCCAACAGCGTTTAAAATCTGATATTTTGGTTGTAAAAACTTTTTCATGAGAAATTTGACCTCTCCAGAGGCAAAGTCTATGTGTCAGAACGAGCGTTATAGCGTTAACGTGTTACCGCATCACGCGATTTTTTCTCGGAAATTAACGATTAACGCTTAACGAAAAAAACACTACAAAGCTACACCTGCGCTTAACGCGCGTGGCTCGTGTGACGCGCTGGCGTTGAGAAGTATGAATTGCACCTTAGCCCGACTTTATCTAGTATGAAGTCGTACTCCATGAAATGTCCGATTCTCCTTGTACGGCTCTAATTTTCCTTGCTAAAGAAGGTATAACTTTTTGGAGGCTTTTTCAATCCTCTATCTGATGTTCGGAACTCTGAGATGCATTACATTCAATGCTAGCAAGTTATGTGAGAGCAGAATAGTTTGAAATAATTGCTCTTTTTTCTGAAGACAAACCAAAGAGGCCAAAGTTGATGGGATATCTGAACTCTCAAAGGACTCAAAAGTAGCAGTTGCCGGAATTCTTCAAAGGAGCGAATGTTTTCTGTGTTTTTGTAAGACTTGAAGTATCTGCGTTTTCTGCTCTTTCTGCTTCATTCAGACGCTTCACACCATTGATCCGCCACATATATTACAATTAGAGTCTGACACCACCGTGGTGGTCTGAGCAATCGAGCCTCATCGGGTGCGTGCGGTCGCGCCGCGTGCATACCAGTGCTGGATAGCCTGCGATAGGATAAATAATAAAAAATAGATGAGTACTAGGAATAGTCGCTGAATACATTCAAGATAAGATATTTATCCTGTCACAGGCTGTCTAGCAGAAGTGAGCACGCGGCGCGACCGCACGCAGCCGGATAAGCTCGATGGCGTAGCTTCTCAGCGATGTCAGAGTCTAAATGCTATAAGCGATCTCTCAATTCGTATATTGCGGTATATCATTTGTTTTTTTTTTGGGTTCGATTTCTAACATTTTGACCAAGTTTCTGAAGAACTATATATACTGTGCTTATCTGGGCCAAATTCCGGTCCGCAGTCGCGTCTCGACACGCTTTGCGGCCGCACGCTCCCGAGTCAGAAGAGCTTCCAGCGCCGCAGCCGCCGATCTGCTGACTCTAGGTGGGTTTTGGAAACTGGAAACTAAGAAAAATTGAAAAAAATTGTATAAAAAAGCCACATTGAGTCGGGTTTGGCGCTGGAAACCCGACTGACTCGAGCGCGTGCGGCCGCAAAGCGTGTCGAGACGCAATTGCGGACCGGAATTTGGCCTAGAGAAGCACAGTGCATCTCTAGTCAGCACCACATAATTTACTGAAATTTCACTTAACGATATCTAGGAGCGTGGTAAAGCCTGAAATGAACATTGTTTGACCTTAGAAACCAAGTGTGTTGTAAGTCCACAGTCCTCTCCTGCCCAATTAATATTTTTCGAAAATTCTCGCCCGAAGTTCAAATTTTTTTAGTAGATATCTAAGGCTCTTCTCCAATCATCGGATCAAAAATTGGGTTGAAATAACAGCGTTTGAGAAGCCTATGCAAATATAACAGCCACACATCTCTGTGAGTTTCGGCCGCGAAGTAGCCGAGAAGTAGCCCACCAGACTCCGCCGCTGTTCCTGTGTGGCGGTTTCTTGGGCATTCCTCGGCTATTTTCTAGACTGTTTCTCGGTTTTTCATAAAATATAAAATAGCCCAACATTAGCTGAGAAATAAAGAAAAAAAACAAAAGATATTTGAGACCCCACCGGCACTCCGGCACGCGACGCGACCGTCGACGGCTCGCCGAGCCGCCACACGCAGCCGCCAGCGGTTGGACGGGGGCCCAAAAGGCCGAGCGTTGTCCAACTCAGATATTCGCTAAGCAGCTAGGGCGCTGGAACGGCCTCTCATTTTCTGAGCAGCATCATGGAGATATCTGCTGACGACCGCCCACCAGTTTGTGATTGGCTGATGGACTCAGCGTTACAAACCCCATCGTCGCAGGATATCGTCCCATGATGCTGGAAGTGCAGCATATGTCGCGGAGCTCCGGCGCCCTACGGAAGAAAAATGTCCTAGAGCCAGCGGCCGCTCGCCATTGGATGGCTCCGCCCACCCCTCTTTCTAAGTGGTCTGATCCTGACATGTTTAGACAAAAGTATTAACGATGTTGCTGGTATAAAAGGCTTCTAATTTCACAGTGTGTTTCAGTCGGTTCTTCGGAGTCGGACCTGGAAGGTGGCCTCGAGTCACTCACCAGGGCTGGGATTCATGAACGCAGCCGGCTAGGTTTGGGTTTGGTTAGGGCAGCAACCCCAGCGGTAGCCAAACCGCGAACCGGCATTCACAACCGCCCCATCGCGGTTGGGTGGCTAACCATTTCGCGGCCACGTACTTGCCACTCAATTGACGCCGAGAATCTCGATTGGAGAAAATCAATATTGGCACTCGGGTCGGAATTTCCCTATCCCGTCACTGTTTTTGTTGCACATGATTGCTAATTTTGCTTGCTTTTTGAATTCTTATTTTTGTCTACCTTGTGCTTTACCTTCTTCAATGGATCGCAGGCATTTAAAGGAATTTTCCTCAACTTGGAGATGTTTTTCCCATTTTAAAGTTTTTCATTTTTTCCTTTTTTTGAAAAATCCTTTTTGGTTTTTTGAAAGTACATAAAGTGATGCTGCTCTCTCATGATGAGCTGCAAATCTGCTGGTGAATTTTTAACCCCCAATTTAGCTTTTTTCTCGCATCACTAGCCTTTTCAACTTCTTTTTTTTCGAAACGCCCCTCTGATTTTTTGCGTGTTTCACATGGCTTAGGTGTTGCTGCAGGGATCATCATCGTCCTCTCGATGAGTTTTTGGCTTCAAGTTCTCCGTTTGTCGTTTGAGTTCCGAGTTTTTTCCATCTCTTTTTTTGTCTAAGAATCCTTTTTTTATTTTTTTTTCTCTCTTTGTCATTCTCACACAAGCTTATTGTCGCTCACAACAGGAGAAAAATAAAACGACTCCTTAGAAAAATCGTATGGAAAAAGCTCAAAATGCAAGGGAAAAACAAGTTTGAACTAAAAACATCGAGAAAACCCAGGTTGATCACAGAACCATGTAAAAACATTTACATTTGAAATCCAAGTGGGCGCTTCGAAAAAAAAAGTAGAAGAAAACGTTGTAAATGCGAAAAAACAAAATCATGCATCATAGTATCAAACCAAGTTAGGGTTTTCCAACAGAAAAATAACGAAAGCGTGTACGAAAAGTGTTGGGAAAAAAATCCGAGGAAAAAATGAGGGATTTCGGAGCCGAAATGGGAAAGAAACCCCAGCGAAGAGCCTGTGGCTGCTCGGTAAATGGTCAGCGCACGGAAGACAAGAATTAGGAACAAAAAGTGGAGGCAAAAAGAACAACGATGTGCTATAAAATAAAGAAGAGAGCGAGAGTAGGGAGGACAGGCATAATGATTTTAGTTAGCCATGGGCAACATACATAAAACTTACAGATGAGGTTGATGATTCTGAGAATTTTCGTTGTTATCGAGAGGAACACATTATGGCTAGAGGGCCTATAATGTAGCAGTCAATAACGGCGGCATTCCTGTATTTTCAGCTTGCCTTGAAGATATCAAGTTTTTATGCGTATTCGCAAAAGGTGCGTTTCCTCAGTGTTGTGCACTAATACAACACACCATCAATTCGACGACTAAGCCGCGAAACCGCTGCTAACCGCGGTTAACCGCAGCTCCGAGGTGCGGTTACGCGTAGCCCAATCGTAGCCCAGCCGTAACCAAACCGGATTTTTAGTGAATGCCGGTTTCCTCCGCTAGCCCACCCGTAACCGTGGTTTGCCTTTCATGAATCCCAGCCCAGAAGATCCACCGGATACCGGAGGATAATTTTTGTCGCCGAGGGCAGGGGGCTCCCCACGGCTCGGGGGGGGGGGTGGTACCCAACTGTGGGGTCACCTCCCCACGGTCCACGGTGGCGTGCACCCACTGCGGACCGTGGCAGTGGGGTGACCCCCCCCTCTGGGGACCCCAAAGCGGATTACCACAGTGGCATGTTCCTGGGGCATGTCAGGCCAGAAAATTTTTGTGATGGTGCGCTCACGGCACAATTTCAGTGATGGTGCGCGTCTCGGAACACTGCCGACGGTGAGCGCACCTTGTCGCGCTCGGACGCGCGCTGGGACTAGCATGAGCCGCGAGATGTGGCGTGGATACCAAGGCTGGGAGCAGCATATGTCCCGTGAACTGGGGTTTCAAACGCAAAACTGGCAGCAGCATATGCTGCGGTGGTTCCGCCCCGTTACGCCCACTTTTTCAGCAGCTAGGGAACGGCCTTGGCCTAGAAACCTCCATGTTGTGTCCTAGCTGCTCAGCGATTATGCGAGAATTACCTAAAACTTGGATAGTTGAACCGACAGCGGTGTTGACATCTGAATCATGTCTGCGTCGACCGGTTCATCTACGCAATCGCCTTCATTCACCAAAAAGCACGCTGATTACGAAAGCGTGTTGCGGCGCGGCGAAAAAAGGCGAAAACCGCCTGGGTGATCCGAAATTCCGGTCTGAGGATCCTCGAACCGCACCGCAACACGCTTTCGCAATCAGCGTGCACTTTGCGGACTGAACGCGATTGCGTAGATGAACTGTATACGTCCTTGGAAAGCATTATTTCTTGACTATTTCTCGACTTTTTCGCGTCGAGCAAAATATGACGGCGATTTCTCGGCTATAGCGCGGAAAACAGGCGTTTCGAGGCTATGTCTCGGCTCTTTCTTGGTCGAAACTCTCAGAGATGTCGCATCGAAATATTTTTTGCGATACAAATAAATAAATAGGCACAATATCATGTTTCGGAATAAGGTGTTTGACAGGAAATCCTCAACTCTCCCCTCCTTCATGTATTTTTCCTGATGGGGAGGAAAGCCTATGGAGAAAGTAGTTCCCAGAGAAGAACAAGCACTTTGAGGATTACTCACAGTGGCTTAGAGGGAGGGCAAATGAGCTTTTTTCACTAAGTGCTTTACAATCGGAAAAAAGCGTGAGAAACAGATTTTCACCTACTCGAAATAGAGCATGAGCACCATGAGCGTCACGCCCTTATTTGTTTTGGTTTACGAATATTCAGATACATTTCTCCGCAATTCTCGACAATGCCGCGACTTTGCCGCAATTTATCATTCCACGAAGCTTTCTTGATTACATATGCCGTGACTTCCCGCGATAAATCCGCGATTTTATCTGGATTTCACCGCGATCACGCCTTGAATGTGCTGCACTTTATCATTTCACGGAGCTTTCCCCAGTGACGCCACGACTCTGCCTTGGCTGTGCCGCGATTTAACATTTTGTGAAGCGTCTACGGTTATGTGAGAACTTCTAGTTGTAACGCCACGACTCTACATCGAATGTGTCCCAACTATTCATTATCTCATAAAGCGCTCTCGAATTTACATATATCGTGACTTCCCGCGATAGCGCCGCGACTCTGCCTCGGAGCGTCGCGAATCTGCTTTGACTGTGCCGCGGTTCATCATTACACGAAGCGTTTCCGATTATACCACGACTTCCTATAATGATCCCGTGACTCTGCCTCGACAGCGCCGCGACGATTCTGCTGCAATTAGACTACGTGGAGACTTCCCACAAAAACCATGCGACTTTGCATATAGTGAGCCGCTACTCTGCCTCTTCTGCGCCCCCTTTCCTTCTCAAAACAGTATCGATTTTTCCAACTTTACGCCCCATGGCCGCCTTTCTGTTTTCAAAGCGTCACTTCTCCTGCTTGACTTTTCCACAAAATAGCACTTTATAAAACGTTCTCGATTTCGCCGCAATTTTCCCGCGATAATACCGCAGCTCTGCCTTTACCTTTCCGCGGTTAATCCCTTGAAGAAGAAACGTCAGCAAAGTGTGGGTGCAGCACGGAGAACAGTCGTCCAGTTAACTTCTTGGCAATAACAATTAAAACTGAATGTTATAGTCCATAAAAATTCCCGAAAAAAACTTTGCTAACATTTAATGGGGCAGTTGGAGCTCGCGGCAGCTGCCAGAAAAAAGTTCAGTTTCCAGTTCGAGACTTGTCAACTCTCTAGCCAGTGAATTCTCTGGGCCAAGAACCATTTTTTCCGTTCCAGGACCTTATAATAATTATGCCTCTGTCCAGAAATTCAAATTTGTCTCAAAAATACCATTTTGTGGATTCAAAATCTTTCCTTCACCCATTTCAGGCTCTAAATCACTTCGAAAAAAGGCTTATTTGCATTCCACTGCTCTACCTCATGGAGTGAACGCTTCTCTGATTCTGGAGAGGGGGTTGGTAGCCTAAAAAAAGGTTGGGTAGTCACAATTTTTGAAGTTTTGAAATAGCTTGAAATATTTCAGAAATAAAGTTTTCTGGTATGTTTCCAGTGATAGTTACTCTAGTCCAGAGAAAATTCCATATCTACCTGGAAACTCAATTTTTCTCCCTGAACATATTTTTACTCTAACGAGGGAGCTCCTTTTGTCACCCTGGCCATTCCGGATGATAAGTACTCTCCTAGAACCGTTTTGGACGTAGAATTCGACTGTGCTCTTTGCATCTGCCTAAAATCACTCTTTGAAAAGTTATAGGCGTTTTCAAAGGCTTGGGCAGAGTAAGGGTACCATCAGGGAATTTTCGGGGTGTCTTCAATATTTTTTCTCGGAATTTGCTCGAAACTTGTACAGTTCACCTCCGCATTGCCGTTCAGTCCGCAAAGTGCACCCTGATTGCGAAATCTTGATGCGGCGCGGTTGCGAACATCCTCAGACAACGATGTGGGATCACCCGGGCGCTTTTGGCCTTTGGTGCCCGGGTGACCCCACCGCCCGGGTGATGCCACATCCCTGTCTGAGGATACTCGCAACCGCGCCGCAGCACGATTTCGCAATCAAGCACACTTTGCGGACTGAACGGCAGTGCGGAAGTGAAGAATATGTGGTCTGGGATTCTGAGCACGAATCCGGCGCCCGCTTGTTGAATTTCTGAGGTTTACCGTAGGTTACGGTAGGTACCATGCCGTTTCGGAGCAAAACTTATTTAAAAAATTCGAAAAGTCGACAAATGAACATCAAATTTGTATTGAGCACCCAGAATAACCCTCGCATAGAAATTTTGGGTAAAATCTGAGATCATTGACCAAACTACCGTATACCCACCGTAATCTGTCGAAAATTGACAAGCTGACATCAGATTCGTGTTGAGCACTGCAAATAACCCTTAGAGAAAGATTTTGAGTCACATTTACCTTGGCTATTCGGAAGTCGTCTAGAGTCGCGCTTTGGCCCAAAGATTTTCCCTAATAGGAAGCTTTGAACGAAATGAGTTTTAAACTCTGAAAAACGGACGAATAAACCTCAGGTTCGTGATCGGCTACCTTAAAAAAAACGGGAGGTTCTAGGTCAAAACTGGAACATTTCTCCTAAACGCTTTCAGAACCCCTTAGTGGCATAGGTGCTGTGCCTTCCTGGGCCAAATTCCGGTCTGCAACTGCGTCTGAACACGCTGTGCAGCCGCACGCCCTCGAGTCATTCGAGTTTCCAGCTCCAGAGCCGACTCGATGTGGCTTTTTTATACAGTTTTCTCCAACTTTTTTTTTAGATTCCAGTTTCCAACACTCACCTAGAGTCAACAGATCGACGAGTGCGGCGCTGGAGACTCTTCCGAATCGGCAGCGTGCGGACGCAAAACGTCTCGAGACCAGAATTCGGCTCAGAGAAGCACAGTAAACGCTCAATCAATAATCCGTTCATGTCCAAAACGCTACTACCCTAGTCTGAGTTCAAGGAATGACCGTTCACCCAAACTCCGTCCAGGGGGGTTATTTTGGGCGCTGAACACGATTATGAGGTCCGCTCTAAAGGGTGGTTTATACTCCCGCCACCGAGCGGCGCGGCACAGTACATTTCTGTAATATTGACCACGCGGCGCTGCACGATCGATGCTGCAGGATTGCGATTCGCCGCGCCGCTCGGCGGCGGAAGTATAAAGGACGCCTAAAATTTTGGAAAAAGTTCTGCGTGTTTTGGAACGTGCACTGGGTACGAAAATCAGGGGGGAAACGTCTATAACTTCTTTTCAAAGTGTTTTAGACAGCTGCGAATGGCATATTCGAACTGTGCTCCAAAAAATTACATTTCATATGGGATGGCCTGACGTCTATTAAAAGTTTCCTTTTAAGATGTGGCGACCTGAAAGTAATCAGGGCTGCTGGTGGTGGCGCGTGTGTTTTTCCTGAGTCGATGGCAGTTTTGTTGAAATTGGGTTTGTTTCGCCTTGTGCTCGTTAGCGTGGCCGGGATTTCCTTCCCTCTGTTCTTCAGAGCAGTCGCTGCTTGCAAAGACGGGTCGCGGACCTGGCGAGATTTTCCTATTTCTGGTCGTTCGTCCTCATCTGAGAAGATGATCTACAGCAGACGAGTTCTGAGGGCAATGTCCTTGGTCATGATGCCGTACCCTCCATCAGGCGTGAATCATGAGGAAGTATGTGTGTTTATGCGGATCGTTTTTTCTTTTGTTTTTTTTTGGATTCAAATACAATTTTATATTATTGCAACAATCTATGAATTTTTTTCTTACAGAATGTCTTGGATTTCATGAGGTGGTTACTGTAGCACCAAATTTTTTATTTTTAACCAGGATGTTACAAAATTTTCTATCAAGTAAGACAACCTCAAACCTATACAGTTTTAAAAATTGACTGGCAGACCTAGAAAGTTCATTTTAAAACAATTGACCAAATTATATGGTGACCACTTCAAGTTGAAGACTTTGGCGCGAAACACTTGCCTATCCCACCGAAACGTCGCTATGTGATTGTTTTTTGGTTTATTTATTTACTTATTTGTTCGTTTATCGTCAATCTCTGGATTGAAACCGCGTCGCAACCAGGAGCGCGCCTGTCGAGCGCGTGGGGTAGCCCAGTCACGTGTGAACAGGGTCAGGCAGACCGTTGTTCAAGACCTCGACGAAGCTACGTCCCCCCTTCTTGGAGATCAAAATTTTTGAAAAATGTTCAAAACTTTAACGTCCCCTCAGGTTCTTGAAAAAAGTCAACGATTTAACGATTTAACGATAAACACGACCCGATTTACGATTAACGATTACCGATTTAACGATTGACGATTACCGATATAACGATTAACGATTTAACGATGAACGATTAAAGATTTGAAGAATAACGATTTAACGATTATCGATTTAACGATCAACGATTAGTGATTTAACGATTTAATGATTAAACGATTAACGAATACCAATTTAACGATTAATGATTATCGATTTAACGATTTAACGGTTTAATGATTAACGATTTAACGATCAACGATTATCGATCTAACGTTCAACGATTTAACGATTAATGATTAACCATTACCGATTTAACAATTAACGATTGACGTTTAACGTTTAACGATTAACGTTAAACGATTTACGTTTAACGTTTAACGATCAACGATTAACGATAAGCGATTAAAGATTCAATGGATAACGATTTAACGATTATCGATTTAAAGATTAACGATCAGTGATTTAACGATTTAATGATTAAACGATTAACGATCACCGGTTCAACGTTTAACGATCAACGTTAAACGATTAACGTTTAATGAGTCACGTTTAACGATTAACGATTAACGATTAATGTTCAACGTTTAACGTTTACGATTAACGATTGACGTTTAACGTTTAACGTTTAACGATTAACGATTGACGTTTAACGTTTAACGTTTAACGATTAACGATTCACGTTTAACGTTTAACGATTAACGTTAAACGATTATTGTTTAATGAGTCACGTTTAACGATTAACGTAAACGATTAACGATTGACGTTTAACGTTTAACGATTAACGTTAAACGATTAACGATTCAACGATTACCGATTAACGATTACCGATTTAACGATTAACGGTTAGTGATTAAACGATTAACGTTTAATGAGTCACGTTTAACGATTAACGTTAAACGATTAACGATTGACGTTTAACGTTTAACGATTAACGTTAAACGAATAACGTTCAATGAGTCACGTTTAACGATTAACGGTAAACGATTAACGATTCAACGATTACCGATTAACGATTACCGATTTAACGATTAACGGTTAGTGATTAAACGATTAACGTTTAATGAGTCACGTTTAACGATTAACGTTAAACGATTAACGATTGACGTTTAACGTTTAACGATTAACGTTAAACGAATAACGTTCAATGAGTCACGTTTAACGATTAACGTTAAACGATTAACGTTAAACGATTAACGTTAAACGATTAACGATTCAACGATTACCGATTAACGATTTAACGATTAACGGTTAGTGATTAAACGATTAACGAACACCAATTTAATGAATACCGATTTTACGATTAACGATTGACGTTTAACGTTTAACGATTAACGTTAAACGATCAACGATTGACGTTTAACGTTTAACGATTAACGTTAAACGATCAACGATTGACGTTTAACGTTTATACGATTAACGTTAAACGATTAACGATTGACGTTTAACGTTTAACGATTAACGTTAAACGATTAACGATTGACGTTTAACGTTTAACGATTAACGTTAAACGAATAACGTTCAATGAGTCACGTTTAATGATTAACGTTAAACGATTAACGTTAAACGATTAACGTTAAACGATTAACGATTGACGTTTAGCGTTTATACGATTAACGTTAAACGATTAACGATTCAACGATTACCGATTAACGATTTAACGATTAACGGTTAGTGATTAAACGATTAACGAACACCAATTTAATGAATACCGATTTTACGATTAACGATTGACGTTTAACGTTTAACGATTAACGTTAAACGATCAACGATTGACGTTTAACGTTTAACGATTAACGTTAAACGATCAACGATTGACGTTTAACGTTTATACGATTAACGTTAAACGATTAACGATTCAACGATTACCGATTGACGATTACCGATTTAACGATTAACGGTTAGTGATTAAACGATTAACGTTTAATGAGTCACGTTTAACGATCAACGTTAAACGATTAACGATTGACGTTTAACGTTTAACGATTAACGTTAAACGAATAACGTTCAATGAGTCACGTTTAACGATTAACGTTAAACGATTAACGATTGACGTTTAACGTTTAACGATTAACGTTAAACGATTAACGTTTAATGAGTCACGTTTAACGATTAACGTTAAACGATTAACGATTGACGTTTAACGTTTAACGATTAACGTTAAACGATTAACGTTTAATGAGTCACGTTTAACGATTAACGTTAAACGATTAACGATTGACGTTTAACGTTTAACGATTAACGTTAAACGATTAACGTTTAATGAGTCACGTTTAACGATTAACGTTAAACGATTAACGATTGACGTTTAACGTTTAACGATTAACGTTAAACGATTAACGTTTAACGATTAACGATTGACGTTTAACGTTTAACGATTAACGTTAAACGATTAACGTTTAATGAGTCACGTTTAACGATTAACGTTAAACGATTAACGATTGACGTTTAACGTTTAACGATTAACGTTAAACGAATAACGTTCAATGAGTCACGTTTAACGATTAACGGTAAACGATTAACGTTAAACGATTAACGATTGACGTTTAACGTTTAACGATTAACGTTAAACGATCAACGATTGACGTTTAACGTTTATACGATTAACGATTAACGATTCAACGATTACCGATTAACGATTACCGATTTAACGATTAACGGTTAGTGATTAAACGATTAACGTTTAATGAGTCACGTTTAACGATTAACGTTAAACGATTAACGATTGACGTCTAACGTTTAACGATTAACGTTAAACGAATAACGTGCAATGAGTCACGTTTAACGATTAACGTTAAACGATTAACGATTGACGTTTAGCGTTTATACGATTAACGTTAAACGATTAACGATTCAACGATTGCCGATTAACGATTACCGATTTAACGATTAACGGTTAGTGATTAAACCATTAACGAACACCAATTTAATGAATACCGATTTTACGATTAACGATTGACATTTAACGTTAAACGATTAACGATTGACGTTTAACGTTCAACGATTAACGTTAAACGAATAACGTTCAATGAGTCACGTTTAATGATTAACGTTAAACGATTAACGTTAAACGATTAACGATTGACGTTTAACGTTTATACGATTAACGATTAACGATTCAACGATTACCGATTAACGATTACCGATTTAACGATTAACGGTTAGTGATTAAACGATTAACGAACACCAATTTAATGAATACCGATTTTACGATTAACGATTGACATTTAACGTTAAACGATTAACGATTGACGTTTAACGTTCAACGATTAACGTTAAACGAATAACGTTCAATGAGTCACGTTTAATGATTAACGTTAAACGATTAACGCTAAAAGATTAACGATTGACGTTTAACGTTTAACGATTAACGTTAAACGATTAACGTTCAATGAGTCACGTTTAACGATTAACCTTAAACGATTAACGATTGACGTTTAACGTTTAACGTTTAACGATTAACGTTAAACGATTGACGTTCAATGAGTCACGTTTAACGATTAACGTTAAACGATTAACGATTGACGTTCAACGTTTAACGATTAACGTTAAACGATTAACGTTCAATGAGTCACGTTTAACGATTAACGTTAAACGATTAACGTTAAACGATTAACGTTAAACGATTAACGATTGACGTTTAACGTTTATACGATTAACGTTAAACGATTAACGATTAACGAACACCAAATTGACGATTACCGTTTTAACGATTAACGATTTAACGATAAACGATTGACATTTAACGTTTAATGAGTCACGTTTAACGATTAACGTTAAACGATTAACGATTGACGTTTAACGTTTAACGATTAACGTTAAACGATTGGCGTTCAATGAGTCACGTTTAACGATTAACGTTAAACGATTAACGTTAAACGATTAACGTTAAACGATTAACGATTGACGTTTAACGTTTAATGATTAACGTTAAACGATTAACGATTGACGTTTAACGTTTAACGATTAACGTTAAACGATCAACGATTGACGTTTAACATTTATACGATTAACGTTAAACGATTAACGATTCAACGATTACCGATTAACGATTACCGATTTAACGATTAACGGTTAGTGATTAAACGATTAACGAACACCAAATTAACGATTACCGATTTAACGATTAACGATTTAACGATAAACGATTGACATTTAACGTTTAATGAGTCACGTTTAACGATTAACGTTAAACGATTAACGATTGACGTTTAACGTTTAACGATTAACGTTAAACGATTAACGATTGACGTTTAACGTTTAACGATTGACGTTTAACGTTTAACGATTAACGTTAAACGATTAACGATTCAACGATTACCGATTAACGATTACCGATTTAACGATTAACGGTTAGTGAATAAACGATTAACGAACACCAATTTAACGATTACCGATTTTACGATTAACGATTGACATTTAACGTTTAACGATTAACGTATAATGAGTCACGTTTAACGATTAACGTTAAACGATTAACGATTGACGTTTAACGTTTAACGATTAACGTTAAACGATTAACGATTCAACGATTACCGATTAACGATTACCGATTTAACGATTAACGGTTAGTGAATAAACGATTAACGAACACCAATTTAATGAATACCGATTATACGATTAACGATTGACATTCAACGTTAAACGATTAACGATTGACGTTTAACGTTTAACGATTAACGTTAAACGATTAACGTTCAATGAGTCACGTTTAACGATTAACGTTAAACGATTAACGTTAAACGATTAACGATTGACGTTTAACGTTTAACGATTAACGTTAAACGATTAACGATTCAACGATTACCGATTAACGATTACCGATTTAACGATTAACGGTTAGTGATTAAACGATTAACGAACACCAATTTAACGATTACCGATTTTACGATTAACGATTGACATTTAACGTTTAACGATTAACGTTTAATGAGTCACGTCTAACGATTAACGTTAAACGATTAACGTTAAACGATTAACGTTAAACGATTAACGATTGACGTTTACGTTTAACGATTAACGTTAAACGATTAACGATTGACGTTTAATGTTAAACGATTAACGTTAAACGATTAACGTTAAACGATTAACGTTAAACGATTAACGATTGACGTTTAACGTTTAACGATTAACGTTAAACGATTAACGATTGACGTTTAACGTTAAACGATTAACGTTAAACGATTAACGTTAAACGATTAACGTTAAACGATTAACGATTGACGTTTAACGTTTAACGATTAACGTTAAACGATTAACGATTCAACGATTACCGATTAACGATTACCGATTTAACGATTAACGGTCAGTGATTAAACGATTAACGAACACCAAATTAACGATTACCGATTTAACGATTAACGATTTAACGATAAACGATTGACATTTAACGTTTAATGAGTCACGTTTAACGATTAACGTTAAACGATTAACGATTGACGTTTAACGTTTAACGATTAACGTTAAACGATTAACGATTGACGTTTAACGTTTAACGATTGACGTTTAACGTTAAACGATTAACGTTAAACGATTAACGATTCAACGATTACCGATTAACGATTACCGATTTAACGATTAACGGTTAGTGATTAAACGATTAACGAACACCAATTTAATGAATACCGATTTTACGATTAACGATTGACATTTAACGTTAAACGATTAACGATTGACGTTTAACGTTTAACGATTAACGTTAAACGATTAACGATTCAACGATTACCGATTAACGATTACCGATTTAACGATTAACGGTTAGTGATTAAACGATTAACGAACACCAATTTAATGAATACCGATTTTACGATTAACGATTGACATTTAACGTTAAACGATTAACGATTGACGTTTAACGTTTAACGATTAACGTTAAACGATTAACGATTCAACGATTACCGATTAACGATTACCGATTTAACGATTAACGGTTAGTGATTAAACGATTAACGAACACCAATTTAATGAATACCGATTTTACGATTAACGATTGACATTCAACGTTAAACGATTAACGATTGACGTTTAACGTTTAACGATTAACGTTAAACGATTAACGTTCAATGAGTCACGTTTAACGATTAACGTTAAACGATTAACGTTAAACGATTAACGATTGACGTTGAACGTTTAACGATTAACGTTAAACGATTAACGATTCAACGATTACCGATTAACGATTACCGATTTAACGATTAACGGTTAGTGATTAAACGATTAACGAACACCAATTTAACGATTACCGATTTTACGATTAACGATTGACATTTAACGTTTAACGATTAACGTTTAATGAGTCACGTCTAACGATTAACGTTAAACGATTAACGTTAAACGATTAACGTTAAACGATTAACGATTGACGTTTAACGTTTAACGATTAACGTTAAACGATTAACGATTGACGTTTAATGTTAAACGATTAACGTTAAACGATTAACGTTAAACGATTAACGTTAAACGATTAACGTTAAACGATTAACGATTGACGTTTAACGTTTAACGATTAACGTTAAACGATTAACGATTGACGTTTAACGTTAAACGATTAACGTTAAACGATTAACGTTAAACGATTAACGTTAAACGATTAACGATTGACGTTTAACGTTTAACGATTAACGTTAAACGATTAACGATTCAACGATTACCGATTAACGATTACCGATTTAACGATTAACGGTTAGTGATTAAACGATTAACGAACACCAAATTAACGATTACCGATTTAACGATTAACGATTTAACGATTAACGATTGACATTTAACGTTTAATGAGTCACGTTTAACGATTAACGTTAAACGATTAACGATTGACGTTTAACGTTTAACGATTAACGTTAAACGATTAACGATTGACGTTTAACGTTTAACGATTGACGTTTAACGTTAAACGATTAACGTTAAACGATTAACGATTCAACGATTACCGATTAACGATTACCGATTTAACGATTAACGGTTAGTGATTAAACGATTAACGAACACCAATTTAATGAATACCGATTTTACGATTAACGATTGACATTTAACGTTTAACGATTAACGTTAAACGATTAACGTTCAATGAGTCACGTTTAACGATTAACGATTGACGTTTAACGTTTAACGATTAACGTTAAACGATTAACGATTCAACGATTACCGATTAACGATTACCGATTTAACGATTAACGGTTAGTGATTAAACGATTAACGAACACCAATTTAACGATTACCGATTTTACGATTAACGATTGACATTTAACGTTTAACGATTAACGTTTAATGAGTTACGTCTAACGATTAACGTTAAACGATTAACGTTAAACGATTAACGTTAAACGATTAACGATTGACGTTTAACGTTTAACGATTAACGTTAAACGATTAACGATTGACGTTTAATGTTAAACGATTAACGTTAAACGATTAACGTTAAACGATTAACGTTAAACGATTAACGTTAAACGATTAACGATTGACGTTTAACGTTTAACGATTAACGTTAAACGATTAACGATTGACGTTTAACGTTAAACGATTAACGTTAAACGATTAACGTTAAACGATTAACGTTAAACGATTAACGTTAAACGATTAACGTTAAACGATTAACGTTAAACGATTAACGATTGACGTTTAACGTTTAACGATTAACGTTAAACGATTAACGATTCAACGATTACCGATTAACGATTACCGATTTAACGATTAACGGTTAGTGATTAAACGATTAACGAACACCAATTTAATGAATACCGATTTTACGATTAACGATTGACATTTAACGTTAAACGATTAACGATTGACGTTTAACGTTTAACGATTAACGTTAAACGATTAACGTTCAATGAGTCACGTTTAACGATTAACGTTAAACGATTAACGATTGACGTTTAACGTTTAACGATTAACGTTAAACGATTAACGTTCAATGAGTCACGTTTAACGATTAACGTTAAACGATTAACGTTAAACGATTAACGATTGACGTTTAACGTTTATACGATTAACGTTAAACGATTAACGATTCAACGATTACCGATTAACGATTACCGATTTAACGATTAACGGTTAGTGATTAAACGATTAACGAACACCAAATTGACGATTACCGTTTTAACGATTAACGATTTAACGATAAACGATTGACATTTAACGTTTAATGAGTCACGTTTAACGATTAACGTTAAACGATTAACGATTGACGTTTAACGTTTAACGATTAACGTTAAACGATTGACGTTCAATGAGTCACGTTTAACGATTAACGTTAAACGATTAACGTTAAACGATTAACGATTGACGTTTAACGTTTAATGATTAACGTTAAACGATTAACGTTAAACGATTAACGATTGACGTTTAACGTTTAACGATTAACGTTAAACGATCAACGATTGACGTTTAACGTTTATACGATTAACGTTAAACGATTAACGATTCAACGATTACCGATTAACGATTACCGATTTAACGATTAACGGTTAGTGATTAAACGATTAACGTTTAATGAGTCACGTTTAACGATTAACGTTAAACGATTAACGTTAAACGATTAACGATTGACGTTTAACGTTTAACGATTAACGATAAACGATTAACGATTCAACGATTACCGATTAACGATTACCGATTTAACGATTAACGGTTAGTGATTAAACGATTAACGAACACCAAATTAACGATTACCGATTTAACGATTAACGATTTAACGATTAACGATTTAACGATAAACGATTGACATTTAACGTTTAATGAGTCACGTTTAACGATTAACGTTAAACGATTAACGATTGACGTTTAACGTTTAACGATTAACGTTAAACGATTAACGATTGACGTTTAACGTTTAACGATTGACGTTTAACGTTTAACGATTAACGTTAAACGATTAACGATTCAACGATTACCGATTAACGATTACCGATTTAACGATTAACGGTTAGTGATTAAACGATTAACGAACACCAATTTAACGATTACCGATTTTACGATTAACGATTGACATTTAACGTTTAACGATTAACGTATAATGAGTCACGTTTAACGATTAACGTTAAACGATTAACGATTGACGTTTAACGTTTAACGATTAACGTTAAACGATTAACGATTCAACGATTACCGATTAACGATTACCGATTTAACGATTAACGGTTAGTGATTAAACGATTAACGAACACCAATTTAATGAATACCGATTTTACGATTAACGATTGACATTTAACGTTAAACGATTAACGATTGACGTTTAACGTTTAACGATTAACGTTAAACGATTAACGATTCAACGATTACCGATTAACGATTACCGATTTAACGATTAACGGTTAGTGATTAAACGATTAACGAACACCAATTTAATGAATACCGATTTTACGATTAACGATTGACATTCAACGTTAAACGATTAACGATTGACGTTTAACGTTTAACGATTAACGTTAAACGATTAACGTTCAATGAGTCACGTTTAACGATTAACGTTAAACGATTAACGATTGACGTTTAACGTTTAACGATTAACGTTAAACGATTAACGATTCAACGATTACCGATTAACGATTACCGATTTAACGATTAACGGTTAGTGATTAAACGATTAACGAACACCAATTTAACGATCACCGATTTTGCGATTAACGATTGACATTCAACGTTAAACGATTAACGTTTAATGAGTAACGTTAACGATTAACGATTAACGATTAAACGTTAAACGATTAACGTTTAACGATTAACGTTAAACGATTAACGACGTTTAAACGATTAACGATTGACGTTTAACGTTTAACGATTAACGTTAAACGATTAACGATTGACGTTTAACGTTTAACGATTAACGTTAAACGATTAACGATTAACGATTAACGATTAACGATTAACGATTGACGTTTAACGATTAACGTTAAACGATTAACGTTAAACGATTAACGTTTAAACGATTAACGTTAAACGATTAACGTTAAACGATTAACGATTGACGTTTAACGTTTAACGATTAACGTTAAACGATTAACGATTCAACGATTACCGATTAACGATTACCGATTTAACGATTAACGGTTAGTGATTAAACGATTAACGAACACCAAATTAACGATTACCGATTTAACGATTAACGATTGACGATTTAACGTTAAACGATTGACATTTAACGTTTAATGAGTCACGTTTAACGATTAACGTTAAACGATTAACGATTGACGTTTAACGTTTAACGATTAACGTTAAACGATTAACGATTGACGTTTAACGTTTAACGATTGACGTTTAACGTTTAACGATTAACGTTAAACGATTAACGATTCAACGATTACCGATTAACGATTACCGATTTAACGATTAACGGTTAGTGATTAAACGATTAACGAACACCAATTTAACGATTACCGATTTTACGATTAACGATTGACATTTAACGTTTAACGTTAACGAGTAACGTTTAACGAGTCACGTTTAACGATTAACGTTAAACGATTAACGATTGACGTTTAACGTTTAACGATTAACGTTAAACGATTAACGATTCAACGATTACCGATTAACGATTACCGATTTAACGATTAACGGTTAGTGATTAAACGATTAACGAACGCAATTTAATGAATACCGATTTAACGATTAACGATTGACATTTAACGTTAAACGATTAACGATTGACGTTTAACGTTTAACGATTAACGTTAAACGATTAACGATTCAACGATTACCGATTAACGATTACCGATTTAACGATTAACGGTTAGTGATTAAACGATTAACGAACACCAATTTAATGAATACCGATTTTACGATTAACGATTGACATTTAACGTTAAACGATTAACGATTGACGTTTAACGTTTAACGATTAACGTTAAACGATTAACGTTCAATGAGTCACGTTTAACGATTAACGTTAAACGATTAACGATTGACGTTTAACGTTTAACGATTAACGTTAAACGATTAACGATTCAACGATTACCGATTAACGATTACCGATTTAACGATTAACGGTTAGTGATTAAACGATTAACGAACACCAATTTAACGATTACCGATTTTACGATTAACGATTGACATTTAACGTTAAACGATTAACGATTGACGTTTAACGTTTAACGATTAACGTTAAACGATTAACGTTCAATGAGTCACGTTTAACGATTAACGTTAAACGATTAACGATTGACGTTTAACGTTTAACGATTAACGTTAAACGATTAACGATTCAACGATTACCGATTAACGATTACCGATTTAACGATTAACGGTTAGTGATTAAACGATTAACGAACACCAATTTAACGATTACCGATTTTACGATTAACGATTGACATTTAACGTTAAACGATTAACGATTAATCACGTCTAACGATTAACGTTAACGATTAACGTTAAACGATTAACGTTAAACGATTAACGATTAACGATTAACGATTGACATTTAACGTTAAACGATTAACGATTGACGTTTAACGTTTAACGAACAACGTTAAACGATTAACGATTCAACGATTACCGATTAACGATTACCGATTTAACGATTAACGGTTAGTGATTAAACGATTAACGAACACCAATTTAACGATTACCGATTTTACGATTAACGATTGACATTTAACGTTTAACGATTAACGTTTAATGAATCACGTCTAACGATTAACGTTAAACGATTAACGTTAAACGATTAACGTTAAACGATAAACGAACACCAATTTAATGAATACCGATTTTACGATTAACGATTGACATTCAACGTTAAACGATAAACGATTGACGTTTAACGTTTAACGATTAACGTTAAACGATTAACGTTCAATGAGTCACGTTTAACGATTAACGTTAAACGATTAACGATTGACGTTTAACGTTTAACGATTAACGTTAAACGATTAACGATTCAACGATTACCGATTAACGATTACCGATTTAACGATTAACGGTTAGTGATTAAACGATTAACGAACACCAATTTAACGATTACCGATTTTACGATTAACGATTGACATTTAACGTTTAACGATTAACGTTTAATGAATCACGTCTAACGATTAACGTTAAACGATTAACGTTAAACGATTAACGTTAAACGATTAACGTTAAACGATTAACGTTAAACGATTAACGATTGACGTTTAACGTTTAACGATTAACGTTAAACGATTAACGATTGACGTTTAATGTTAAACGATTAACGTTAAACGATTAACGTTAAACGATTAACGTTAAACGATTAACGTTAAACGATTAACGATTGACGTTTAACGTTTAACGATTAACGTTAAACGATTAACGATTGACGTTTAACGTTAAACGATTAACGTTAAACGATTAACGTTAAACGATTAACGTTAAACGATTAACGTTAAACGATTAACGTTAAACGATTAACGATTGACGTTTAACGTTTAACGATTAACGTTAAACGATTAACGATTCAACGATTACCGATTAACGATTACCGATTTAACGATTAACGGTTAGTGATTAAACGATTAACGAACACCAAATTAACGATTACCGATTTAACGATTAACGATTTAACGATAAACGATTGACATTTAACGTTTAATGAGTCACGTTTAACGATTAACGTTAAACGATTAACGATTGACGTTTAACGTTTAACGATTAACGTTAAACGATTAACGATTCAACGATTACCGATTAACGATTACCGATTTAACGATTAACGGTTAGTGATTAAACGATTAACGAACACCAATTTAATGAATACCGATTTTACGATTAACGATTGACATTTAACGTTAAACGATTAACGATTGACGTTTAACGTTTAACGATTAACGTTAAACGATTAACGATTGACGTTTAACGTTTAACGATTAACGTTAAACGATTAACGATTGACGTTTAACGTTTAACGATTAACGTTAAACGATTAACGATTCAACGATTACCGATTAACGATTACCGATTTAACGATTAACGGTTAGTGATTAAACGATTAACGAACACTAATTTAATGAATACCGATTTTACGATTAACGATTGACATTTAACGTTTAACGATTAACGTTTAATGAATCACGTCTAACGATTAACGTTAAACGATTAACGTTAAACGATTAACGTTAAACGATTAACGATTGACGTTTAACGTTTAACGATTAACGTTAAACGATTAACGATTGACGTTTAACGTTAAACGATTAACGTTAAACGATTAACGTTAAACGATTAACGTTAAACGATTAACGTTAAACGATTAACGTTAAACGATTAACGTTAAACGATTAACGATTGACGTTTAACGTTTAACGATTAACGTTAAACGATTAACGATTCAACGATTACCGATTAACGATTACCGATTTAACGATTAACGGTTAGTGATTAAACGATTAACGAACACCAATTTAATGAATACCGATTTTACGATTAACGATTGACATTTAACGTTAAACGATTAACGATTGACGTTTAACGTTTAACGATTAACGTTAAACGATTAACGTTCAATGAGTCACGTTAAACGATTAACGTTAAACGATTAACGATTGACGTTTAACGTTTAACGATTAACGTTAAACGATTAACGATTCAACGATTAACGTTTAACGATTAACGTTAAACGATTAACGATTCAACGATTAACCGATTAACGATTAACGATTAACGTTACGATTAACGATTAACGATTAACGATTTAACGATTAACGTTAAACGATTAACGATTGACGTTTAACGTTTAACAATTAACGTTAAACGATTAACATTAAACGATTAACGTTAAACGATTAACGTTAAACGATTAACGTTAAACGATTAACGTTAAACGATTAACGTTAAACGATTAACGTTAAACGATTAACGTTAAACGATTAACGTTAAACGATTAACGTTAAACGATTAACGTTAAACGATTAACGTTAAACGATTAACGTTAAACGATTAACGTTAAACGATTAACGATTGACGTTTAACGTTTAACGATTAACGTTAAACGATTAACGATTGACGTTTAACGTTTAACGATTAACGTTAAACGATTAACGTTAAACGATTAACGTTAAACGATTAACGTTAAACGATTAACGATTGACGTTTAACGTTTAACGATTAACGTTAAACGATTAACGATTCAACGATTACCGATTAACGATTACCGATTTAACGATTAACGGTTAGTGATTAAACGATTAACGAACACCAAATTAACGATTACCGATTTAACGATTAACGATTTAACGATAAACGATTGACATTTAACGTTTAATGAGTCACGTTTAACGATTAACGTTAAACGATTAACGATTGACGTTTAACGTTTAACGATTAACGTTGAACGATTAACGATTGACGTTTAACGTTTAACGATTGACGTTTAACGTTAAACGATTAACGTTAAACGATTAACGATTCAACGATTACCGATTAACGATTACCGATTTAACGATTAACGGTTAGTGATTAAACGATTAACGAACACCAATTTAATGAATACCGATTTTACGATTAACGATTGACATTTAACGTTAAACGATTAACGATTGACGTTTAACGTTTAACGATTAACGTTAAACGAATAACGTTCAATGAGTTACGTTTAACGATTAACGTTAAACGATTAACGATTGACGTTTAACGTTTAATGATTAACGTTAAACGATTAACGTTAAACGAATAACGATTGACGTTTAACGTTTAACGATTAACGTTAAACGATCAACGATTGACGTTTAACGTTTATACGATTAACGTTAAACGATTAACGTTCAATGAGTCACGTTTAACGATTAACGTTAAACGATTAACGATTGACGTTTAACGTTTAACGATTAACGTTAAACGATTAACGATTACGATTAACGATTAACTTACGATTAACGATTAACGATTAACGATTAACGATTTAACGATTAACGATTAACGTTTAATGAGTCACGTTTAACGATTAACGCTAAAAGATTAACGATTGACGTTTAACGTTTAACGATTAACGTTAAACGATTAACGTTCAATGAGTCACGTTTAACGATTAACCTTAAACGATTAACGATTGACGTTTAACGATTAAACGATTAACGATTGACGATTTAACGTTTAACGATTAACGTTAAACGATTAACGATTCAACGATTAACGATTAACGATTAACGATTGACGTTAACGATTAACGATAGTGAACGTTAAACGATTAACGAACGTTCAATGAATACCGATTTTAACGATTAACGTTAAACGATTAACGTTAAACGATTAACGATTGACGTTTAACGTTTAACGATTAACGTTAAACGATTAACGATTCAACGATTACCGATTAACGATTACCGATTTAACGATTAACGGTTAGTGATTAAACGATTAACGAACACCCATTTAATGAATACCGATTTTACGATCAACGATTGACATTTAACGTTAAACGATTAACGATTGACGTTTAACGTTTAACGATTAACGTTAAACGATTAACGATTCAACGATTACCGATTAACGATTACCGATTTAACGATTAACGGTTAGTGATTAAACGATTAACGAACACCAATTTAATGAATACCGATTTTACGATCAACGATTGACATTTAACGTTAAACGATTAACGATTGACGTTTAACGTTAATGGAGTCACGTTTAACGATTAACGATTAAACGATTAACGATTGACGTTTAACGTTTAACGATTAACGGTTAGTGAATAAACGATTAACGAACACCAATTTAATGAATACCGATTTTACGATTAACGATTGACATTTAACGTTAAACGATTAACGATTGACGTTTAACGTTTAACGATTAACGTTAAACGATTAACGATTCAACGATTACCGATTAACGATTACCGATTTAACGATTAACGGTTAGTGATTAAACGATTAACGAACACCAATTTAATGAATACCGATTTTACGATTAACGATTGACATTTAACGTTAAACGATTAACGATTGACGTTTAACGTTTAACGATTAACGTTAAACGATTAACGATTGACGTTTAACGTTTAACGATTAACGTTAAACGATTAACGTTCAATGAGTCACGTTTAACGATTAACGTTAAACGATTAACGATTGACGTTTAACGTTTAACGATTAACGTTAAACGATTAACGATTCAACGATTACCGATTAACGATTACCGATTTAACGATTAACGGTTAGTGATTAAACGATTAACGAACACCAATTTAACGATCACCGATTTTACGATTAACGATTGACATTTAACGTTTAACGATTAACGATTGACGTTTAACGTTAAACGATTAACGATTGACGTTTAACGTTTAACGATTAACGTTAAACGATTAACGATTGACGTTTAACGTTTAACGATTAACGTTAAACGATTAACGATTGACGTTTAACGTTTAACGATTAACGTTAAACGATTAACGATTGACGTTTAACGTTTAACGATTAACGTTAAACGATTAACGATTGACGTTTAACGTTTAACGATTAACGTTAAACGATTAACGATTGACGTTTAACGTTTAACGATTAACGTTAAACGATTAACGATTGACGTTTAACGTTTAACGATTAACGTTAAACGATTAACGATTGACGTTTAACGTTTAACGATTAACGTTAAACGATTAACGTTCAATGAGTCACGTTTAACGATTAACGTTAAACGATTAACGATTGACGTTTAACGTTTAACGATTAACGTTAAACGATTAACGGTTCAACGATTACCGATTAACGGTTACCGATTTAACGATTAACGGTTAGTGATTAAACGATTAAAGAACACCAATTTAATGAATACCGATTTTACGATTAACGATTGACATTTAACGTTAAACGATTAACGATTGACGTTTAACGTTTAACGATTAACGTTAAACGATTAACGATTCAACGATTACCGATTAACGATTACCGATTTAACGATTAACGGTTAGTGAATAAACGATTAACGAACACCAATTTAATGAATACCGATTTTACGATTAACGATTGACATTTAACGTTAAACGATTAACGATTGACGTTTAACGTTTAACGATTAACGTTAAACGATTAACGATTCAACGATTACCGATTAACGATTACCGATTTAACGATTAACGGTTAGTGATTAAACGATTAACGAACACCCATTTAATGAATACCGATTTTACGATCAACGATTGACATTTAACGTTAAACGATTAACGATTGACGTTTAACGTTTAACGATTAACGTTAAACGATTAACGATTGACGTTTAACGTTTAACGATTAACGTTAAACGATTAACGTTCAATGAGTCACGTTTAACGATTAACGTTAAACGATTAACGATTGACGTTTAACGTTTAACGATTAACGTTAAACGATTAACGATTCAACGATTACCGATTAACGATTACCGATTTAACGATTAACGGTTAGTGAATAAACGATTAACGAACACCAATTTAATGAATACCGATTTTACGATTAACGATTGACATTTAACGTTAAACGATTAACGATTGACGTTTAACGTTTAACGATTAACGTTAAACGATTAACGTTCAATGAGTCACGTTTAACGATTAACGTTAAACGATTAACGATTCAACGATTACCGATTAACGATTACCGATTTAACGATTAACGGTTAGTGATTAAACGATTAACGAACACCAATTTAACGATCACCGATTTTACGATTAACGATTGACATTTAACGTTTAACGATTAACGTTTAATGAGTCACGTCTAACGATTAACGTTAAACGATTAACGTTAAACGATTAACGTTAAACGATTAACGATTGACGTTTAACGTTTAACGATTAACGTTAAACGATTAACGATTGACGTTTAACGTTTAACGATTAACGTTAAACGATTAACGTTCAATGAGTCACGTTTAACGATTAACGTTAAACGATTAACGATTGACGTTTAACGTTTAACGATTAACGTTAAACGATTAACGATTCAACGATTACCGATTAACGATTACCGATTTAACGAATAACGGTTGGTGATTAAACGATTAACGAACACCAATTTAATGAATACCGATTTTACGATTAACGATTGACATTTAACGTTAAACGATTAACGATTGACGTTTAACGTTTAACGATTAACGTTAAACGATTAACGTTCAATGAGTCACGTTTAACGATTAACGTTAAACGATTAACGATTCAACGATTACCGATTAACGATTACCGATTTAACGAATAACGGTTGGTGATTAAACGATTAACGAACACCAATTTAATGAATACCGATTTTACGATTAACGATTGACATTTAACGTTAAACGATTAACGATTGACGTTTAACGTTTAACGATTAACGTTAAACGATTAACGTTCAATGAGTCACGTTTAACGATTAACGTTAAACGATTAACGATTCAACGATTACCGATTAACGATTACCGATTTAACGATTAACGGTTAGTGATTAAACGATTAACGAACACCAATTTAACGATCACCGATTTTACGATTAACGATTGACATTTAACGTTTAACGATTAACGTTTAATGAGTCACGTCTAACGATTAACGTTAAACGATTAACGTTAAACGATTAACGTTAAACGATTAACGATTGACGTTTAACGTTTAACGATTAACGTTAAACGATTAACGATTGACGTTTAACGTTTAACGATTAACGTTAAACGATTAACGTTCAATGAGTCTCGTTTAACGATTAACGTTAAACGATTAACGATTGACGTCTAACGTTTAACGATTAACGTTAAACGATTAACGATTCAACGATTACCGATTAACGATTACCGATTTAACGATTAACGGTTAGTGATTAAACGATTAACGAACACCAATTTAATGAATACCGATTTTACGAATAACGATTGACATTTAACGTTAAACGATTAACGATTGACGTTTAACGATTAACGATTAACGTTAAACGATTAACGATTCAACGATTACCGATTAACGATTACCAATTTAACGATTAACGGTTAGTGAATAAACGATTAACGAACACCAATTTAATGAATACCGATTTTACGATTAACGATTGACATTTAACGTTAAACGATTAACGATTGACGTTTAACGTTTAACGATTAACGTTAAACGATTAACGATTCAACGATTACCGATTAACGAATACCGATTTCACGATTAACGATTGACGTTTAACGTTTAACGATTAACGTTAAACGATTAACGATTCAACGATTACCGATTAACGATTACCGATTTAACGATTAACGGTTAGTGATTAAACGATTGACGAACACCAATTTAATGAATACCGATTTTACGATTAACGATTGACATTTAACGTTTAACGATTAACGTTTAATGAGTCACGTCTAACGATTAACGTTAAACGATTAACGATTGATGTTTAACGTTTAACGATTAACGTTAAACGATTGACGTTCAATGAGTCACGTTTAACGATTAACGTTAAACGATTAACGATTGACGTTTAACGTTTAACGATTAACGTTAAACGATCAACGATTCAACGAATACCGATTAACGAATACCGATTTAACGATTAACGGTTAGTGATTAAACGATTAACGAACACCAATTTAATGAATACCGATTTTACGATTAACGATTGACATTTAACGCTTAACGATTAACGATTGACGTTTAACGTTTAACGATTAACGTTAAACGATTAACGATTCAACGATTACCGATTAACGATTACCGATTTAACGATTAACGGTTAGTGATTAAAACGATTAACGAACACCAATTTAATGAATACCGATTTTACGATTAACGATTGACATTTAACGTTAAACGATTAACGATTGACGTTTAACGTTTAACGATTAACGTTAAACGATTAACGTTCAATGAGTCACGTTTAACGATTAACGTTAAACGATTAACGTTAAACGATTAACGATTGACGTTTAACGTTTAACGATTAACGTTAAACGATTAACGATTCAACGATTACCGATTAACGATTACCGATTTAACGATTAACGATTTAACGATAAACGATTAAAGATTCAACGAATAACGATTAAACGATTATCGATTTAACGATTAACGGTTAGTGATTAAACATTTAACGAACACCAATTTAACGATTAACGATTGACGTTTAACGTTTAACGATTGACGGTTAACGATTAAACGATTTACGTTTAGCGATTAAGGTTTAACGATTAACGATTGACGTTTAACGTTTATACGATTAACGTTAAACGATTAACGATTCAACGATTAACGATTCAACGATTACCGATTAACGATTACCGATTTAACGATTAACGGTTAGTGATTAAACGATTAACGAACACCAATTTAACGATTACCGATTACCGATTTAACGATTAACGATTTAACCATAAACGATTAAAGATTCAACGAATAACGATTAAACGATTATCGATTTAACGATAAACGATTAAAGATTCAACGATTACCGATTAACGATTACCGATTTAACGATTAACGATTGACATTTAACGTTAAACGATTAACGACTGACGTTTAACGTTTAACGATTAACGTTAAACGATTAACGTTCAATGAGTCACGTTTAACGATTAACGTTAAACGATTAACGATTGACGTTTAACGTTTATACGATTAACGTTAGACGATTAACGATTCAACGATTACCGATTAACGATTACCGATTTAACGATTAACGATTTAACGATAAACGATTAAAGATTCAACGAATAACGATTAAACGATTATCGATTTAACGATTAACGGTTAGTGATTAAACATTTAACGAACACCAATTTAACGATTAACGATTGACGTTTAACGTTTATACGATTAACGTTAAACGATTAACGATTCAACGATTACCGATTAACGATTACCGATTTAACGATTAACGGTTAGTGATTAAACGATTAACGAACACCAATTTAACGATTACCGATTACCGATTTAACGATTAACGATTTAACGATTGACGGTTAACGATTCAACGATTTACGTTTAGCGATTGAGGTTTAACAATTAACGTTAAACGATTAACGTTTAACGAGTAACGTTTGACGTTTAACGATTAACGTTTAACGATTAACGATAAACGTAACTTAGTTCGGTCGAACCGCTCCAGTTTCATGAACTTTGTCCAAGAAACTGGAGTGGATTTAGTACTTTGATCATTTATTTTTTTTATTATGTTTTATCTGTTTGTTCAATTCTATAGTTGAACTTACAAAATCTGATGAAGTTTATCCAATGGTGCGTAGTTTAGCACCAGTTATGTTTTAGCACCTCAAACTTCTAAAGTTCATTTATTCATTTTGTCTTTCTATTTTCGAAAAATTTTCGAAAATTGGAAGTTTTCGATACACACATTGGAATGCGGGGTTTTCTCAAAACATAGAATCCTCATTTTTTAGCGGACTAAAGTCGTTGTGGCGCTTCTGTTCCTCGTGCTATATGATCGACCCAGAGCCCAGCCTTCCGTACCCACAAAGCAGTTTTTCCGGGGCTACTCTGAGAAAATTTTCCGCGTCAATGCCGGAAAAGTACCGCGACCCTCGACTGTGCCGCGGTAGTTCCGCGATAGTACCGCAGCGGCGCCGTGATCTGACGATTTCGTTGCCGTGTCTTGAGCCTCGACCTCGCCGCGATAGTACCGCAGCGGCTCCGCGTTAGAATCGCGCCGGCTCCGCGAGGATGCAGCAGTGAACCCGCGTGGAGTACGATGGACTGTCCTGCGTGGTAAGACGAAATTGTCGACGGTTCAATTACCCAAGTTTGAGGTAAATTCCGGATTTTCTTGGGCGCAAAAGCGGCGGTAACCTCTGTCGCTAATAGACAGATGACATGACGACCGCAGGTGCGCATTTTTGTTCGTAGGCCCCCCTAGTTGTATTATCATTCTTGCATAACTTCATATAAGATACTCTCCGGGAGCCGCTGCGGCACTAAGGCGGAGCCGAAGCGGCACTGCCGCATCACCGCTACGGCAAAAGTGTTTACGGCTATGTGGGCATTATGATTGGTTTTTTAATGTTTTTGAAGAATTTCCCCACTCTGTTCTGTCATGAAAAGCAAATAAATCTATTGAGCCATTTGATGGATGCTATGATCTTTGATTCGTGTAGAATTTTTCGTGCAAAAAGATTTCAATCAAGAAAAAAGTTTTTTTTTTTTGGAAAACAAGTCACACTGTGTGAAGGAAAAGTCTTATAATACATTTTACGTGTAAGTTTCCGCTTGATGTTCAAGTCATGTTCCGCATTCCCCGAAGATTTCGAATAAATTCAATTTTCGGACCTTATAGCGCGCATGATGAGCTGATGGACATTTTCTAAATTGGAATAGACTCCCACAGGATATAGGTTGGCACAAGGCAGCAAAAACTGTTACCACTGGGGGATTGGGAAAAGGAAGCTGCTCAAATGAGACCGGATTCGTGACAAGAGCCCAGTTTCTGTGAATAGCTGAAAATGGCCGCCTGAAATGAGCTAGTCGTCCTGCGAACGACGCCGTTCGGCATACTCTGAGAGTTTTGGCCGCGAAATAGCCGGGTAATAGCCCGTCAGGCTCCGCAGCGGCTCATAGTGGGCTATTTCCCGGCTATTTCGCGGCTATTTCTCGGCTTTTCACGGAACGGACAAGAAGTAGCCGAGAAATAGCCGAGGTATAACCGAGAAATACTCAGAGGTGAACAAAATTGACCAAGACGCAACTGTCGCCGGCTCGCTGAGCCACCATCTGGGGCCGCCAGCGGTTGGGCGAGCCTCCAGGGGCTGAACGAGGTCCAAGTACCTCAAACTTGGGTAATTGAACCGACGAGGTGCTGACATCTGCATCATGCCTCTGGAATGTTCCGTATATCTACCGGGAGAGCATTATTTCTCGACTATTTCTCGGCTATTTCGCGGCGACCATTAATTGGCGGCTATTTTGCGGCGAGCATTATTTAGCGGCTATTTCTCGGCTATTTCGCGGCTATTTCCCGGCAAGCAGGCATTTCTCGGCAATCGCGCGGTTATTTCTCGGTCAAAACTCTCCGAGTAGGACGCAGAGCGGATAATCGTTTCTATTTACGCTCTAGACGCTTAATCATAAGACGCCGCCAATCAGACGATGACCTTTTTCGTCTTCAGATAGGTGCCGCGGATCACGCTGTATGGACAGTTAGCGCCGCGAAGACGCCACGATGTAGATCACTAGGGAAGCGCCGCTTGTTGTCTAACCAATGCTGCAACTCATCTTAGGATGCACTGTTGATTTTTCTGCGGATTCTCCATGAGAGCGCCTTATATTGTTTTTCTCTACCGGAGCGCCGCGCTGTTCCGTATAGGCGCCGTCCAAACGCCACAAATTAAAGCTTTGTTACGCGCCGCCCGCTGCGAAAATCGACTTTCGGGGCCACCTGCGCGCTCATAAATGGTGGTGTGGACGCATTTTGGGCAATTTGCTAGTTATTCCTGCGCTTCGCGCCACCCTCATGGTGAAACCCGGCCAACCGCTGCACTCTCAGAATCTTTTGAAGCCTTTGGCGTCGTGCGCGCTACTCTCCGCGAAGCGATTTCCTGGCGACTCGCACAAGCGAGGAATACGGCGCCCGCTACTGGGTGACTGCACCCAGCGCGGGTCTAGGTTCTGAGAAAATCCTATCCGTCACGGGTCGTCCGATGAAAGCCGCGACTGATTCTTGAGAGTGCCGTGAGTTCGCTCTAGAATGGCCGGGGCCCATCTATGAAAGCGTGTCGGGTTTTGTCCTTCTGTTAACGCGCCGCTCGTGCGCATTCATTTTTCAAAGCGCCGCGGAGCTTGTCCCCACAAGCACCGCCTATGGACGGGTCCGAGACTTAGTGCACCCAAAAGGGCTCGCCGCCGTGACCGCGGACATTCTGCCAGCTGTCATTACAGTATCCCAGCCCCGCCCTCCGCTGGCTGCGGCCGCCCCCCCCCCCCCCCAGATCGCGTTGCCGCGCCTGCGGTGAGAGTTGCGGCAGCCGCGACCGACCGCCATGAGCCTCCAATATGGAGCTTCCATGATATTCAAGAAGCTGAATTTGTGCGTGGAGATTCATTGGTCTCAGGCTTCGGATCTTGGAAGCTTAAATGAACATCGAAATTTCGAAATGTTACTTTCACATTTGAATTTTTCAAGATTCGCCAAATGCGCCTGAAATGACAAATCGTTTTGAAATTGATGGAATTAGAAATTTTAAATGTGATCTACAAATTTAAAATTTCAGAAAATGCACCTAAAATTCTCAGATTTTTATAGCAGTGAGGATCGGTTGCAACTGGGAAGCTGCCGTGCTCCGAATCGGGACCGCTCAATTCAAAAAAAAAAATTAAATGTGATTTACAGAATGAAATTTTCGTGTCAGAAAACGCAACAGCCTGTAGAAACGGTGCAAATTTATGAAAAGGATTAGTCATCAACGAGTTCTGTACATAGCGTGTTGTCCTGCTGGCTGCTATACTCCAGTTTCGTGACCTCACACCGGGATCTTCTCTTTCCCTAAGGGTACTTCTCGGAATACCAGCGTTGCCTGCAGGACAACGCGGCATTCAGCATACCATCAAGAAATACATCTGTTAAATATAACTATAGATATTTCTCTATTTCTCTATATATGTATATTCATCTATATAAGTGATGCTATGAGCTATACAGATGAGGTGCAAAGCAAAATTACAAAGGAATACGGAAATAACATGGTGCGAAATTCGGATAGACAAGGGAACAAACTGGATGAGCAGTGTAAAAATATAAATTTGATCATGGAACGTTGTTACCGCATCAAGAAGAATTAGTTTCACCTCAGAAATTTCATGACGAAGCTTCTCCCCTGTTTGCTGCGAAAATTCTTGTGCTACTGAGTTTTGTTTTCAAATGCCAAATACAAATGGATTTGTCCTGGAACTGAGTTATTTACGTACTCAGACAGTGGGTGCGGGCGGATCGCTGGCATTTGGCGGGCTGATCGACATCCCCCCGCCATCCGCCCACCAGTAGCCAGCGATCCGCCTGGCAGTAGCCAGCGATCTGCCCTCGATGTCTCATATGGGTTATTCCGATGTTTCCCACCACGGTGTCCGTGTGCAGGACCACCCCCCTAGCCGTGGGGACCATCCCCTCAGCTGCCAAAAATTATTCTCCGGCCTCTAAGTGATCCTTCGAAATGCCGATTGAGCATTCAGTGCGATGGAGCGCCTTTTATACCCTTCGGTTTGTTTCCTCTGAACATGATACTGAAAACAGATAAGAACTCGTCAAAGTTAGACAATTTTCAGCTTGTAAAATTTGAGCGTGCGGATCGCTGGCTATCAAGGCAGTGGCGGGCGGATCGCTGGCCATCAAAGCTCTGGCGGGCGGATCGCTGGCAGGTTGCGGGCGGATCACTGCATCTCATAGCTCAGCGGGCGGATCGCTGCATCTCATAGCTCAGCGGGCGGATCGCTGGCTACCAAAGCCCTTGCGGTCGGATCGCTGGCAGGTTGCGGGCGGATCGCCGCTTTAGAGCTTGCCGGCGATCCGCCCGCTAGCGTGATCGAGTTTCTCAGGTGCCGCGATCCGCCCGCAAGGGCTTGGATAGCCAGCGATCCGCCCGCCGAGGCCACGATGAGCAGTGATCCGCCCGCAACTTGCCGGTGTACCGCCCGGAGAGGCTTTTACTGCCAGCGGTCAGTCCGCACCTGTTGTCTGAGTAATTTGTGTGCTTGTCCCTGTGTTGGCTTCTGGGATGAGCCTACAGCGTTTCGAAGCAGTTTACAAATGCAGATCTAATTAAACTAAATGCGTCGCTCTGGTACGTGGCGCTACATCCTACGGCAATATCCCTTTTTGGCGGCTGTGGAAAGTTCTTCGTCTTGCTCGATCCAAGTTTTTCTGCGCTGAAACAACCTCGTGATTATTTGCTCGAATTAGCATGATATATATTACGACCTATGAGTCCCAGCTCATGTCGCTGTGTTTGCTCTGGAATCCGCTACTCAGAAAAATGAAAACAAGTTACTTGTAATATAAAAGGCCGAAAACAAGTTACTTGTAACATATCTGAGCCGATGTAAGTTACGTGCGACTTATCTCAGGTCACTTAAGTTACATGTAACATATCGGCGGGATATTGCGTGCGGTGCGCCTCCGATATGTTACATGTATCTTAAACGGCCTGAGATAAGTGGCAAGTGACTTACATCGGCTCAAATATGTTATAAGTAACTTGTTTCCGATTTCTGAGAGGATACTGTGGGCAGTGCACCTCCGTAATGTTACATGTAATTTGAATGGCACATTTTAAGTCGCAAGTAACTTAAATCAGCCGAGAAGATATTTCCAAGGGGATGTACGACGCACTAGCGGGGTCACGCTTACGACTGGTGTTACTGTTGGTTCAATTACCCAAGTCTGAGATACTTGACCCCAAACCAGCAGGGAAGGCCCCGCACAAAATTTTTTGCTTTGTGTGCGGTCTGAGACGCGCGCTCTGCGTCGCGTGTCGTCTGCGTCACGTGATGGCCACCCACAGTGGAAATATAAATGTAAGTTACGTGTAACATAAGCGTAACTTACATGCGACATAAATTTAAGTTACATGTAATATAAATGTATGTTACATGTAATATAAATGTAAGTTACTTCAGACATTCAAGTAAGTTACATTTATATTACAAATAGCTTGGTTTGATTTTTCTGAGTAGACGCAAACGCAAATTTGTCCACAGGTAAAGACTCAGGATCGTAAACTAGTCTCTGTGGGTGGGAGAAGAACGGGTCAGGTCAATGTGTTACAGTCGTCGACTACGACTATCAAGTAAATGTTGTCGAGCAAACCATAATATATGAAAAGACACATATACAGCACTAGAGAAAGGCAATTAGTAAGAAACCCGCAGCATAAACTCGGATTCCTTCAAAACAGGACCATAGAAATTCCCCACCCTTAACAGCTATTGTTGATCATAAGACTTTCAAGAAATTTCAAAAATACACGGATTCAAGCACCAGAACAGGCTTAACGAGGCATTTTTTCGCTCCGAGCAAATTACAGGCCAAAAAACGGCCAAAGTCTCACCGTTGACTGCGTACCACGCGCGTGCGGTCGCGCAGCGCGTGGTGCGCAGTCGACGGTGAGACTTCGGCCGTTTTATGGCCTGTAGATCAAAAATGGCTTCCACCGTATCAGTTCAGTATCTAATGACTATCTGTCACCAAATTTACTGTTCACAGCTTCCTATTCTATGATAGTTTCTTCGTCAGTCGTCGATCTTTTTCAGAACTCAAAAAATGTGACAATAGATTTTTTTTGAAAATGTCCGATATATGGCAACATGATTAGCATTGGAAAAATACCGAATTTAGACACATTAATGAAATTTCGTAAACTCGTTTCAGACAAACATTGAATTTATGTAACTGTCAAGGTACCTTAACGTTTCAGAAAAGTAGAAAGAAATAATGGGTCGAATATCATTCGTTGTAGTTGAAATGCTTCAATAAGAAAAGAGAAGAAACTATGGTAAGAAAATTCAATTTTTTGAGTACTGGAATACCATTGTGTTTCAGTATTTAGAAGAACCTACCTGATAAAGAGCAGCTTGGCGAACAGCATTTTGAGCTGGTTTTTCTTGAGGCTGAAAGGGAACTAACTGCAGTGAGATTACAAATTCGGAAAACCGCAAATGTAAACAGGAAAATAAGAACTCTGTACCCGGTTCAACTGGTATAGTTGCACATTGAGGAAGTCACCATAGAGATTCATGGCGCAGTATGACTGACTAGCATTAGGGCACTCTATATATAACTGACTTTGTTAACAAGTTCCTTGAGGCATACAGGACCATCTCAGTTAATTGTCCATAGGACATTTTGCACCTCATATTGTCAGCTGAGGTCGACGATAGGGCGAAATTATCTTCACGCGGGGATCGTAAGGGTGCTGGAGGCATTTCTCTGTTGAGAGACCTACTCATACTAACAAGGGAACCACAATAAGTCATAGTGACCATTCTAAATGAAGTGTACTTTTCTAGAACCATTTTCGGACGAAAAGTCCGAATATTCCCATCGCAGCTGCCTAGACTTACTCTGAAAAAAGTTATGAGCGTTTTTTAAAGCTTCGCGGCAAGGTAAGGGTACTACTCCCCATAGAGTTTTTAGGGTGTTTTAAAATTTTCTCCCTGATTTTGCTAAAAACATGTATGTAGGGGTAATCTGGGGTGCTGAACACGAATCTGGAGTTTGCTTGCCCAAATTCTAAGGTTTACTGTAGGTTACGGTAGGTAGCATGCCATTTAGGAGGCAAAACCTACCTTAATAATTCGAGAATCGACAAATGGACATCGAATTCGTATTCAGCACCCCAAATAACCCCCATATAGAAACTTTGAGGCAAATCTGAGACTTTGACCAAACTACTGTATACCCACCGTAATCTACCGTTCGCTGCCAAAAAACGATAAACTGACATCAGATTCGTGTTCAGCACTCCAAATAACCCCCAGAGGCACGATTTGAGCCACATCTGTCGTCAGATTGCGGAAATCGTCAAAAGTTGATTTAGCCGTCAATTTTCTCTGCCGGTGGGAAGCTTTGAACAAATTCAGTCGAAAACTTCGGAAAATCGATAAATGAACCTTAGATTCGTGATCAGCACCCCAAATAACCCTCCAGAGCGAGTTTTTAGCCAAATCTGGAATATTTTTATAAAACGTTCCGAGAGCCCTCTAATATGTATAAATAAACGCCCAACCGAAAATCCGTACAAGTCCAAAACGCAGTTAGTCTGCGCAAAGTTTGGAAAATGCTCCACCAACCAAACTTCGCTTAGTTGGGTAGTTTTGGGCGTAAAAGTAATGCGCTTTTTGGAGGGTACAATAGGTACGAAAATCGGAGAAAAAATGCCTATAACTTTTTTCAGAGTGGGTCTAGGCAGCTGCGATGGGCATATTCGGACTTTTCGTCCGGAAATGGTTCTTGAAAAGTACATTTCATTTGGAATGGTCACTATGGCTTATTGTGAGTTCCCTTGTAAGAAACACGAGATCGTGCAGATCGAAGGTCTAGCCTTCCGGGCGTCTCCTTCTGAAAATATATATATCATACTTTTTCAATACCGAGTTTTAAGTGCGTTCTCTGTAAATTTGAATTTGTAGATCACATTTGATTTTTTTTGAAATTGAGCAATCCCAATTCGGAGCACGGCAGCTTCCTAGTTGCAACCAATCCTCACTGCTGTAAAAATCTGGGAACTCAAGATGCAATTTCTGAAAATTTGAAAATTTTAATCTGTAGATCCATCAATTTCAAAACGATTTGTCATTTCAGGTGCATTTGGCGAATCTTGAAACATTAAAATCTGAAAGTAACATTTAGAAAATTCGATGTTCCTTTAGGCTTTCAAGATCCTAAGCCTGAGGCCAATGAATCTCCACGCACAAATTCAGATTCTTTAATATCAATGAATCTCCATATTGGAGGCTCATGGCGGTCGGTCGTGGCTGCCGCAACTCTCACCGCGGGCGCGGCGACGCGATCTAGAGGCGCGGCCGCAGCCAGCGGAGGGCGGGGCTGCCAGCTGTAGGGACAGCTGGCAGCCTGTCCGCGGGTAACGGCGGCGAGAACTTTTGGATCCACTAACAAGCGAAATGTAAAAAGTGTAGGTCGGATCTGCCAAAACGACTAGTATGGTTAGTATCTCTTCTGGCTCAATAGTGAAAATGCACAGTATCCCGCCCCGAGCCTCAGGTTCAAAAAAGTTATGAGCATTTTTTAAGTCTGGTGAAAAGGCAAGGGTACCCATCAGGCATTTTTTTGCGAGTTTCAAAAAATTTTCTCGGATTTAGCCCGAAACTTGTATGCGGGGGTAATCTAGGGTGGTGACCACGAAACTGGAGTCCATTTGTCCAAATTTTGAGGTTTACTGTAGGTTACGGTAGGTAAAATGTCATTCAGGGGTCAAAACCCACCTTAGTATTTTGAAAATCGACAAACGGACGTTAAATTCGTATTCTCCACCCCGAATAAACCCCGTATACAAATTTTGAGTAAAATCTGAGGTTTTTACCAAACTACCGTATACCCACCGTAATCTATCGTAATCTGCTGAAGATCGATAAACGGACTCCAGATTCGTGTTTGGCACTCCAAGTAACCCTCAGAGAATGATTTTGAGACACACATATATAGTAGAAAACCGGAAATCTCGAAAGTGGCGTTTTTCCCTCGAAATTTTCCCCGGTTGGGAAGCTTAAAACGAAATTAGCCGAAAACATTGGAAAATCGACTAATAAACCAGAGAATCGTGATCAGCGCCCCAAAAACCCCACCTGTGATAATTTTATGTAAAACCTGGAACATTTTTTTAAAACGCTTCCAGAGCCCTCAATTGGTAGAAGTAAACACCCAACCGAAAATCCGTACAAGTCCAAAACGCTGTCAGTCTGGACAAAGTACGGAAAATGTGCCTTCACCCAAACTTTGCTCAGGGGGGGGGGTAATTTTTGACACTGAACACATTTATGAGGTCAGTTTCCGGATTTTTCGATGAATAACGCGCTCTTTGGAAGGTACAAAAAGCACAAAAAATGAGATTTTTAAGCTTGTAACTTCTTGGAACCTGCGGCTCGGGGCGGGATACTGCGCAGTTTTACTATTGAACCACAAGGGATACTAACGACACTAGTTGTTTCGGCAGATCCGACCTACGCTTTGTATACTTCCCTTGTAAGTCTGTACCCCCCCCCCCCCTATGGGTTACCCCCCTATTTACCCCCAAGAGCCGCGTATACTCCTATCAGAGCGCCGCGTGGTTTCCTAGAGGCGCAGTGCCTCGAATACCTCGAATTAACCCAGAGCTCGGTTGCGCGCTGCACGCTGCAAAAATTGACGCTCCCGGCGGCCCGCGCACTTGTAAATCCGGGCGTTGAATCGTTTTGGGCGATTCTCGGACCCCTCTATCGCTGCGCGCAACCTTCATGGCGGAGCTCGCCCATACACTGCGGCGTCGTAACCTCAGCACGCGCTGCGCGCCGCATAATACAACATCGCGGGCTACCCTCCGCATGGTCTTTTTAGGCGACCCGCACGGGCGTGAACGCGTTTTGGGTGGGTCGTTGACCCCTGAATCGTTGCGCGCCACCAGCTTGATGAAGCTGGGCTGTTTTTGATATCTTAGAGCCCTAGTAGGCGCTGTCCGCCGCATAATACAGCATCGCGAGCTACCCTCCACATTGTGATTTTGGGAGACACGCACGATCCACGAAAAGGCGTCCCATATTGAATATCCGTACGGCGTGGATTTAGGTTCTGAGAATATCCTAGCCTTTACGGGGCGTATGGTGAGAGCCGCGGCTGGTTCTCAAAAGCTGCGCGGCTCACCCGAAAATCACATTGGCTAACCTTTGCCCTGCCAGCGATAGGGAACCTTTCTGTCACGCGCCGCGCTCTACCCAGGAACCGTCGGGCTAATTCTTGAGAGGGCGGCCTCTGATCCTAGAAGCGTGACGGATACTCCTATCAGAGCGCCGCGCGTGCGATGCGAATCAGTCTAGAGCTCCCATTGATTGCCTTGATAACGCCGAGGTTCCTGTCGAGGCAAGGCGAATCACTCAAGATCAGGACATTTAGCACCGCGTGTTGCTCTGAGACTGCTGTTTGTCTCAAGAAGGCAATGAGAGCGATGAAAGATGCACTTCTTCTTAAGAAAGGGTTGAGCGTAGGTCCTTAGGGCACTTCAGTCATCAACCTCGTAAACTTCAAAGTGATTACTTTGACTTTTAAATCTGCCCTGAGAGTGCTGAAGCCCTCAGGCGTTCTCCTTTGTCCGCAAAATCATTTGCATTTCGTGAGTGCAGGGAAAGACTGACTGATTGAATATCCTGAAGGAAGAGAGTTAAACACGACTTTTTACTTCAATTTCGATGTTGCTCGAAATAGAAAGTGCCACATGGCTGTCTGAGCAATTCATTTTTCATTTCTCTTTACGTGATCTAAGCCGATGCAATTTATCATTTTGAGACCCCAACGGCTGGCTGCTGCTCACCCCACTCCACCCCATGCAGTCACGCCAACAGTGCAAGCACGTTGTCATTCCAGAGTATTTTCAACTTTAGAATGCCTCCTCCTGTGCCTCAGTGGGTAAGCAACTTTCTTAGGCTCATCGTCTTGGTGGAAAATTTTCTCTTTAAAATGTTTGACGACGATTTTGGCAGAAAAAACCGGAAATCGTTATACGTTTTTTGAGTTTCTCTGCCAAAAAGTATAGTCGGCACGGTTCGCACTGATACACTGTTTTCCCTATTAGGCGTTGGCGCAAACGCGGTGGTATGAGATGCGTGCACCGCATTTGCGCCAACTCCTAATGAGGAGGGAGAGTATTAGCGCTATCCATACCAGCTGCAAACCCCACAAAGATAAGCTCGAAACGGTAGGTCACAAAACGGAATTGACTCTCTACTTACTCGATCCGGTTAGAATCTTTTACAATTGTGATGTGATTTTGGGAGCTCAGACAGTTGTGGGGTAGTAATTCGGCACAATAGAGATTGCACCCGGGTACAAAGAGATCAGCAGCATTCCTGATGTAGCTACTGCCAACAGCAGGAGCTGCTGCCAATAAGCAGCAGCTCCTGCTGCTTACCATACAACCTCATTGTTATGCTGGTATGCGTGAGTTCGGCAGCCCCCTCTACTAGTGCCTGCTGACCCTCTCCTCCAATAATTTTTCGGATACGAATGAACATTGCAGCGTCCTCTTGTACGACGGTGGAGGGCATTTGAGGCACTATTTATACTCTTAAACGTCAGTTCGGCACGCGCGGCGTTAAAGTATGAAAGACCTGACGCCTCGCCAGCGGGGCACGCGCGTGACGTCTGCTCCGCCGTGGCGGTCACGCCCGTAACGCCTTTTTTCGTCGTTTTCTTTATTGATCAATCATCAATTTCATTCTGCTCTATAATAGTTAATTCCAAAACTGCCTTCTGCTACCACTATAGTGAATGCGTGTACATATTTTCCTTGCTCAACCAACAGAAGAACCACTATCATCCGCTCCGCCATAGCCTCGCCGCTGCAGTATTCATAGTCTTCGCAAGCGCGTGACGCGCGTCGAATGCATTCATACTCCAACGCCCCTGACCGCGCGTGACGCGCCATCGCTAAGGAATATGTATGAACAGCGCCTGAGGGGTCAGTTGGCCGTTTGAGGCCGGTCTGGGGAGGTGACATAGCTTCACTCCCTGTACGCCAATTTCGGACGCTGAGAGGATTGTCCACATGGCCCATCGCGAGGAAAGCCTGCCATTGCGGGCCGTGGCGTGGTTGGCTTCCTTGCTGCGGGACGCTGTTGTTAACAGCAGCTCCTGCTGACAACGAGGGGTTATATCCGATGTTCGCCCTGGGGAGTCACCCCTAATGCGCCGACGTACTACCCCACGACTGTCCGAGTTAGCGCGAAGAATTCTGATCTAGCATCACAAACATATAGGACTTAAGCCTAGTTTTGACTGCAGGTGGTCGCTGCGGCTATGCGAGGGACAACTGTTCCTTTTTCATCGCGCGTAATGGAAAGCCGCTCCAATTGTAATCGCTTCATGGCAAACGTCCTACATCGCTGGGTCGCGGCGACGAAATCCTATGTTTTACTGCATCGCTGCTTGAAGAGCGATTCTAATGGTTGCTGACCGTCACTCCATCGCGGCCAAAATGGCAGCGATGGAGCGATTGCCAGCGAATGACAGGTTTCGTTTAGTGAACGTTGACCCTTTCACATGACAAGGTTAGTGTTTAGGGGTCGAAACGTGTTACTGGTAACTACCAGCCATTAATTTCACTGATTGATTGAATTTCTTCGATCATCCGTGAGGCTTTGCACTATGAACAGAATCGCTGCCGCTGCTACATCGCTGCAGCAGCGGGTGTGAAATCGCTGCGATGAAAAACAGCAGCGATGCAGTCAAAACTAGGCTTTAGCCCCTACCTGGCTCAAACCATTGCGACACTGACAAGGGAACTACTTTTAGTTAGCCTGGCCATTCCGAATGGAATGTGGACCCATTTTTGTGGACCCATTTTGAATTGAAATTCATTATCGCTTCTCGCAGGTGCCTAAAACCACTCTGAAAAAAGTTATTGATGTTTTTCAAAGCCTCTGGACAAGAGAATTGTATCCATCCGGAAATTTTTGGGGTTTTTTGATTTTTTTCTTGGGGTTATCTTAAAACCTGAGCAGAAAAGTAGTCTAGGTAGTATGCTGAGCACGAATCTGGGGCACGCTTTTCGAAATTCTGGGGCTCAATGTAGGTTACAGTGGGTGCCATGTCGTTAAGGGGGCCAAACCCAATCCAATTATTCAAAAATTCGGCAAATGAACATCAAGTCCGTATTGAGCACCCCCTAATAACCTCCGCATAGAAATTTTGAGTCAATCCTGAGACTTCGCCCTGATTACCCACCGTGAATACCTTTTGAAACTGCATCACTGTTTCATGAGGTTTTGGTGGTTCTATACTTTTCGTACTCTCAACGTAGTTTACATATATGTATTAACAAGCGTAAACGCAGTTTAAAGGCAGTGGTCGCGATCTAATATGCTTGTCGTCTTTTTCTCTCTAAACCCTTTTCTGGGTCTCGAGTAGTAGGACCTATAAGAAAAAATCGCGAAAAAACCACTGTTTTGGGCCAAATTTGAAACCTGAAGTTTCCTGTCTTTCGATGGTGGACGAGCCCACTCCACATCATCGGCATCGGTGACCTCTTATATCAAGAACATCAGCTGGCTTGAAATTGAATTTCAATCAATGAAACTTCCGATTTATGTACACATCTAGTCAAAAACATTGACTGAAGTGCTTGCTTTCATTGCTCAACTGTTTTTATTAGGTAAATTTGCATTTATTTCGTCCTCTGAATGTCGATGATTTTTGACTGCTCGGCATGAGATTGCGATCTTTTTCGTCATCGCTGTGCACGTGTGCACGAACTGGCTTCTTTGAGCCCTAGAAACTCTAATTCTAGCCCGTTTTTCACCGCGCTACCTTCATAGTTTTTCAGCTGTTTTCGATATAAACTGATTTTTGTAGTTTTTTTCTATAACGTTTTTCATCGTGACCACAGCCTTTAAGGCACAAAGTTCCTACTACGACAGTCAGACTAAACCAGACTACTCACGATCCTATTTACCTTTTCTCATCTTCCCTCTCCATTACCTTCCTAGTGGGTCCGCCGTCAGAGTCCTAGACTCTGTTCAATTGAATCTACTTGCGTGATGATTCATAAGACACACAGCACTGCACCGTAGCAGGCAGTAGGCGGATGACAGCAGGGACAGCAGTGACAGCAAGAAACCCGCAACCCCCATCGCTGAGGCTTTTATACTAAATCGAGGAAGGCGGCTAAGGGGGCTGGTTTGGACATCGTGAACCCTGAGTTTTACGACAATTTGACTTACTTGACTTAATCGGTTGGCTTTCGCCTGACGCGGTCATTCCGCATCTTCACCGAGGTGTGCCGTCCTAGTAGTCAGCCGTGTCCATTTTTCACGGTCTTCAGCCACAATTTGAACACATTCCATCCAGCTGTCACTATTCCATTTCCTGCGAAACGAAACATCGCGCCTGAACTGTCTTTCGATGCCGAGTGACTTTAAATCCTCTTTAACCACATCCGTCCAGAACTTTCGCCTACGCCCAGGTGGCCGTTTCCAGACAGGATTTGGAAGCATTTTTAAAGCGTGTTGTACGAGACGATCCGGCGTTCTTCTTAGTATATGCCCGAGCAGTCGAAGTCGACTTTCCATTGCTGCTTGAGATGGCGTTAGGAGATGCTGGCACCTCCCTCGTGTCAAGCGTTGATGTACTGCGTCGATTTCCTTGTAAAGGTCTTCGTTATGGCATACACGCGGCCAGAAATATCCAAGCAAACGCCTAAAAGCTTCCTCTCCGTGCAATCCAACCTTTCCATCTGCGTTTTCGGTGCTGCCCACGTCTCCGATCCGTACATCATGATAGGGCGAATAGCGGATAGGTAGACGCGCAACTTGACTTCCTTCGCGATGGTGGTAGACCACAAACACTTGGTTAGAGAATTGAATGCAGACGTAGCTTTCGCACATCGTTGTCGAATATCCGCTGCATAACTACCATCGTTCTTCAGCAAACAGCCCAAATAACAGAAATCGTCCACCAGTTCGATACGTTGTCCGTCCACACAAACTCCAGTTGAAGGCCTCTGAGAGACCCACATCTGCTTGCATTTGTCGGGACGAAGACGAAGTCCATAGGCTGCGGCGTACTTCGAAACGAGGTTCACAATCCTTTGCAGTTTTGCGTTCTTTTCAGCGAATAACACAATGTCGTCGGCGTACTCCAGGTCGACAAGGGAGCGTCCTGATGGTGTTAGGATCACATCCGCAGGAAACTGTTCTGCAACTCTACGCATGATGTCATCAACGGCGAAGTTGAAAAGAAAAGGTCCTGCAACGGCTCCTTGCCTTACTCCTGTTTTCACCTCGAAAGCTGACGTAAATCCGACAGGTGTACGAACTGCTGCTGTTGTTCCTTTGTTCATGTCCTCGATTAACCGAACATACTTTTCCGGGACTCCATCTGCTCGCAGAGCATTGAGCAATCGATCACGATGAGGAGAGTCGAACGCGGCTTCAAAGTCCAAAAAAGCAAGCTGTAATGGCTTCGAAAACCGCTGCCACGATTCAATTACTCTTCTCACGACGAACACTTGGTCGATGGTCGATCTTCCAGGCCGGCTTGCTCATCTCTGGTCGTTCCTTCACGATGTTTGATAAGTCGCTCGAGAATGATACGTTCTAAAACCTTGTACATGACACGAAGTAGAGAGATTCCTCTGTAGTTCTTAGGATCCGTGACGGATAGCTTCTTGTGAAGAGGTACGATGATCGCATGTCTCCACGAATCGGGTATCCTTTCGCTCATCCATATGGCACGGATGGTGTTGGTCATTTCACGAATCCCAGACGGAGAAAGAGCTTTCAGCATTTCAGCAGTGATGTTGTCATCTCCACCTGCCTTTCCTTTCTTCATTTTCCGGACACAATCCAAAACTTCAGACTCAGTCGGCGGTTCCTCACTGACATCGTAATGTGCTCTCTGAACATGCGGGAGCTCAGGTACTGATGGCGCTGGACGATTCAGTAGTGAACTGAAGTAATCCTTCCATATTGGCAGCGTCGCATCACCAACTGCAACTCCATTGGTAGTGTTCAAGACAGGAGAACATCTCTTCATCTTCCCGCTATACTGTCGCAGCAACGTGTAGGCTTTCTTCGGATTCTTCTCCTCCCAAGCCTTCTCGAACTCCTTACCTCTACACGTCCACTCTCGTTCGCGGTCACTTTGAAGCTGCCGACGCAACTTCCTCCTCAGACGCTTCTCCTCCACGAAGTTTCCTGCAGTTCGGAGAGCACATACTTTACGACAATACCCACCCTAATCTACCGTAATCTGTCGAAAATTGGCAAAATCACCTTGGAGCCGTGTTGAATATGCCAAATAACCCGAGGGAAAGATTTTGAGCCACATCTACCGTAGCATCCGGAGATCGTCGAAAATCGCGTGGTCTGAAAATTGCCCTCCGTTGGAAAGATTCGAGCAAAATGAGCTTAAAACTTAAAGGCAGTGTTCACAAAGAAAAAGTTGCTCGTTTTTTTTTGCTAAAACGTAAGCTTTTGGTCCCTCTAAAAGGATTAAGAACGAAAAGACGACGAAAAAGGGCCGGTAAGTGGTTGAGAATCTTGTGGGCCAGCCAGCCCATGGGGCCACTCCGCCCACATCCTATAACATTTGCCCTGAATTCGTGGTTAGATGAGCGATGGTTTCCGATCAAAGCCCAGTTCTTCCCCACATTCTCAACTTCTGTCTTTACTGAGGTCAGCTCGCGCACATCGGCTGCAAAAAACGGGAGTTACCAGCCTCGGACAACTCGTCCACAATGGTACCCTAGCTGCATTTTTGAGGGGACATAACTCCGTTTCCGGGGGGGGTCTTGTACGATTCCAGGGACATCATTGAAATCAGCATGTGACCGTTTCTCTACACTGCCTTTAAAACGAAAAACCGACCAATGCACCTCAGATTCGTTAATGCTCAACCATCAATCGATGCATGTAGAAAACCCTATTACTCTGAAGAAACTTCGGAAAATGTGTTCTCATCCAAACTTTGTTCAGGTGGTTCTTGAGGGAGCTGAACACGAATATGAGGTCTGTTTCCAGATTTTCGGAAGATATCTACGCGTTTTGGAGGGTACAATTGGGTACGAAAATAAGGGGAAAACGCCTATAACCTCGTTCTATGCTATTTTCGGCACCTCCAATTGGCATAATCGGATTCTAGATCAGAAAGTGGTTCTAAAAATATACATCTCATTTGGAATGCCCTCTTCTACAACTGACCACTTCTGCTGCGCGCATGTAGGCCCAGGGGTTAAGAACCTTGGGACGATTAGTCCACACCCCATCCCAATGAACTTTCCCGATCGTAGATCCGGTTCTGAGCCCGCGCGAGAAGTCGGGCTCAAGGCTTGCTCCTTCTCAGGAGGCGGCGCCGAGATGAGAGGAGGCGTGGCGACAGGGACGGATGAGCTTCTTCGTAGCCTCCTCGTTCGCGGATGGCAAAACCGTCTCGAAAACCATCGCTACATGCTCGATCCTTCTTCCGCTCCTCCTACTACGCGGCTAATCGACGGGTGCCTATTTACTTATCTGATTACTCTACATACTTAATGAATTCTGGAAGTTTGGAAAAATCGGAAAATAGCCGAAAAAACGACATAAGTTAACCTTCCTGGCATTTATGCGTATTTTTATGAGGCTGAGAACATAAAATTAATTTTTTTCCCCATTACTTTTTATCTATTATAAATTTTTGAATAAAATGCTGTTGGAAAAATGGAAAACATTGACTACCCCAAGAATGGACTATATGGATGTCAACTTAGAGAAAATGTTTTCTTTTTCGTGATTATCTCATAATTTTCTAGAAAATTTGTATTGATTTTTCCTGTAAACTTTATTATTATTACATTATTTATTCTATATTATGCAAATTTTACTATTTTACTGATCGAATAACCCTAGGTCAGGTCGAAGTGGATACCTGAGAACACCTTTTTTTAGGTAAGTTTTGCGACTTTTAGAGAAATTCCTCAGGTCTATTGACCGGGACAGAAATAGCCTGAAGGCAGGCGAGCGCAATGCATATCTGATAGAGTGATGTTTTCCCATAGGGAGATATGTAGGGGGCTACATATATCGTGTGCTTAGCACCGTTGCCGGGGTGATGGGATGTGAGATATGTAGCTTGAAATTACTACATCCTCATAGACTTGCTATCAGAGAGAATGATGCGCTGGGTCTTCCTGGGTCGTTGCATACCTCTACCCGGGTAGGAAAACTAGGAAATATGGGTAAGGTGTTCCTAAGAAACCCTCATGTAGATGTGTGGAGGTAACAGGTTTCGGGGCTCCAAGCTGAACTTAGTTGCAAAAGTCGTCGAATATGGGCCGCAGAGAGTCATGCTTCTGAATCCTACTATGCTCCAGTGAACAACTGCTTGCTGTTTAACTGCTGTCGCGTTCACTTGCTCGTTGTCTAAGGTCGGGTTTATACTTCCGGCTACTCGCGAGTGTGACAGCGCATATTACGCATCAAAACTGTGCGTTAACATGTTAACATGTTAAAACATTAACGTTTTTTTCTCGAAAATTAATCGCTGAAGACCTAAAGAAAAGGTCTTGAAATCACGTTAATTCAGTTCATTAATTGTAATGAAATTATGGCACTCATTGATATGGAACCACTGTTGATCTATTGATTTTTGCTGTTATCAGGAAATATTTTCCTAAATGTTTAACGGAACGTAAAATTAACGTGTTAACACATCAAAGGGTTAACGCGTTTGTTTTTCGAAAATTAACGATTAACGCCTATCGGAAAAAAAATATTCCCCATTAACGCATACCCCTGTTACGCATATCGATTTTCGATCAATAAGGATTACAAACAGTGTGTTGCGCTGATCGTCGTATGAAGTATGAACCCGGCCTCAGGAACCGATAATCGCAGTTGTGTACACAGCCCTATCAGGCCGAAATGGGTGGAGGGGACAACTGTTCCTTTTTGCACATCAAGCGTCTAGACAACAAGTGACCGTCCCGAACTGGACCTCTGTTTGACTGCATATCCATTCGGAAGGTGGTGGACAACTGCCTATTTCAGTTTTCTGTTAATTGAGGAACATATGACCGCCTTCAAACCCTGTATGACTATGTTCGCACAGGCATTTACATGGCAAATAAGCCTGAGGAACAGATGACCCTCCTCGAGTTTGGCCTACTTTCGTCTACACAAACTGGACAGCTGTACTGTGCTTATCTGGGTAAAATTCCGGTCCGCAATTGCGTCTCGACACGCTTTGCGACAGCGCGCTTTCGAGTCGGAAGAGTTTCCAGCGCCGCAGCAGCCGATCTGTTGACTCTAGGTTTGTTTTAGGAACTGGAAACTAAACAAAATTGAAGAAAACTGTATAAAAAAGCCATTTCGAGTCGGCTCTGAAGCTGGAAACTCGATTGACTCGAGCGCGTGCGGCCGCAAATCGTGTCGAGACGCATTCGCGGACGGGAATTTGACCCAGATAAGCACAGTACATGTCCGCTCCCTTTTCAATAAGGAGTTTGAGACCGTTGCCAAATTTCTTTTCTTTTTGAGGACTCAGTCATTTTAGGGTAGGGTGCGAGTACCTTTTTGCATTTCTTTGTTTATGGAACATATGACCGTCCCTAAACTTGCCTTCTTTTTGACTGCATCGCCAATGCAAAGGCGGTACAGGCAACTGTTCCCTTTTTTTCTGCGCTTGCTGGGAAACAGACGATCGTCCCCAAACTCTTTTTTCTCCTTTTTTTTGTAATAAAAAGCTTTCAATCAAAAGCAGGGGTGGGCAACTGTTCTTTTTTGTTCCGCATTCTTCGAGGGACAGTTGACCGTCCCCTGGACTGCCTTTTGGATTGGGGTGTTGACAGAAAACTTTTATAATTATAGAAAAAATCACCTGAGCTCACTGTGGAGTTTGTTTTTTAAGGTGAAATTCTTAGGCACAGATTTCGTATTTATGTATTTCAAATGTCTGTGGTTGCGTTCCCAGAAATTTCCTTGAATTCTCGACAGAGAGCATGCAGGCTCTGTAAATCTAGTCTCCTGGGAGAAATTTCCTCGAAAAAAAAACTCCTGCAAGGTTCCAGGGTTTTCGTGTGACTGGAATTCAAATAGAGAACAACGAAGCGCATAAAGCGAGGTTCATTCCTTCCAGATGGGAAAACGAGTTCATTTATTATAATTTTTTTTTGTTATTTAATCATTTCGGTCATATTTTCGTGTTTTTTATTTTTATTCAATCCATTCGTTTTTAAATTTTTTTTTTCTGTTCTCTTACTTGAATTTTATAGGAATTTTTTTTTCAATTAACGATTCTGATCCACATTTTCCATATTTAAATTCCTATAAATAAATTTTCAATATTATAAATGTTTCAAGAAAATCAAAAAGTTCATAATCCAAAATAATAAAATAAAAGTAATATTTTTTAATCTAAATTTCCTAAAAGAACATTTTAAGAAATTTTAAGTTTTCGAATTATCTATCGAACATTTGATATATCACTCCAAAATTCACTTGGGTTCAAGCACAGTAGACATAAGATTTTTGAACCAATCACTCATTCAAAAACGTGAAAATTATTGTTCCTGGAATTTCTAATCAATTACGCATCTGAAAAGTGTACTCGATTCATCCTTTCATTCGAATACAATTCCGAAAATTAATGTCCTGAAAAGCAGACATTTGTCTTCGAGTATGATAGCCTATCAGCTGACAGTGCAAGCGGTCGCGTAGCGTCACGCATTAGTTAGCCCGCTTGGTTGACATGCTTAATCTCATCCTATCCTTTTTTACAGAGTGAAATTTATTTTCGTCAATCGCGTGCGTATGCACTCGTATACTGCGTCTCCTACTCTCCCACACTTTCTCGCTGTCTCTCTAGTCGTTCCGCACGCGAACGCGTTGTAACAAAGTTAATTTGACTCTGGAATGGAAGGTATGCAATCAAATGCTGCAACCGCCGCTACGCGACCGCTCGTGCTAATGGTTACCCACGTCTGTATACTTTTTTTCCGCAGGTAGCCGTGATATGTAAGTAGTTGGCGTATTTCTCATTCGAGCGCGTTTTGCCTACTGGCTTAGTACACGAAAAAGATGTTTTCGCGGATGAGTTAACGCAGTGTTCAAGTCTTCGCCAGAGTGCGATCACCTCACGGCTGGATTTCCGACGCGCGCGTCGCGTCCTGGCGGCAACGGCCTATTCGTCCGCATCTGTGTCTTTTCTGTGTACTGGGTCTACAAACCACTGGTCAGCTAAAGGGGTCTGACAGAAAAATAGAGACTTTATTTGGAAATTGTTTCCAACATTTTCTTCAGTATAGAACTCTGAAATACGTTCTGAGTGGGCTCCTGCGTGCGAATTGAGAGGGCTATCTGAGAGATGAGTGTTTGCCGAACGGAGGACAACCCTTCGCACACACTCAAGTTGCAAATGTCTCATTGTAAAATCGATGATTAACTGACTACTTATTGATCCATCTGAGCCAAAACTTTTTTCCCTCATGGGAATTCAAAGGCAAATGGCTCTGCCTTAGATGGAATTCGGCGGAACACTTTTTCCTGCCCGTTCCGGCAGTGCCATCGCCTAATGCCTACAGTGCGCCCCATCTAATTAGAAAATCCATTTAGAGGGCCACATGCGGGCGGTGGAGGGAAGGAGCTCTCTGGTAAGCTGGTGGGCTGGCTGGAGATGATTCTGAGCTGCCCTAGGTCTGAGAAAAAAGTTTTTCTGACGTTTCTGAAATGGAAGGCTCTTGAATGGAACCCGGCGGCGGCCCATGTCCAATTAGCGTTCATCTTACGACATGGCGCCGCCGAGTCGTTTTTCGATTAGGGTTTCCCACCAATGGAGTAAACACATGGACCAGGATTTCTGGCTTTAGTCATTTAGGCTGTTTTTGGTGCTCGAAAAGGCTTGTGATTAGAGCTGAAAGAACGCTGTTGTCCCGAATTCTCCTAAAATGCGGGAGAATCCGATCGCGGAGCGTAAGCGGGACCGCCGGTTATTTACCCTCGGGCCGGTCCGGTAACTCCTGGTTGAAACTGTCAAACCGGAAGCGCTCGCGATTTGACTAGCGGACGAGCCGCGAAAGCTTCTGGACTGACAGTTTCATTTCAGTTAAAGGCCGCGGGTGACCCGTAAAGTGCACATTTGTCAAAGATCGCGGCGGATTCAGGGAGTCTATTTTGGTGAATGTCTGCGGATGACCCTGGAAGGCTGGAATTGTTGAAGGCCGCGGGTGGCTCGAGAGCCCTATTCAAACTGAAGGTCACGGCTTATTAGTGGAGCACATTTTGGTTTCACAGGGTGACTCAAAAGAGTCTTTTCTATTTTAAAGGTAGAGTTCTCGATAAAATCGGTTGTTGTGTTATCCTCATGAAAGGGTAGATATCACAAAAGTGAAAATAAATAAAAAATTGGAGAAAATCTCTCAAGTACAAGTTATTGCTTGGTGTCCTCCCGCCCCCTGAATATCGAGATTTCTATAAACGCCTGTTTTGTCAACTTTATTTTGCCCCTAAAGTAATTTCTGAGCATTTCTGGAGACTACTGACTACTTTAACAGCAAAAGAAATGGCGGATTTGCAAGTATTAATGAAAATCTCGTTAATTAGGGGGCTGGCCGACACCTGTAATTAGCCCTTATACCTTGATTTCGAGCGTTTTTGCCGCAAATTTCTGGGTTTTTTCGTTTGTTTTTACTTTCGTGATGACCAAAACTACATTCTCACGAAGAGAACTCGAAAGTCGTTTTCATCGCGAACACTGCCTTTAAGGCAGTAGGAGATCCGGGAAACGCAAATTTGGTAAAGGACGCGCTTCCTCGGGAAATTCGTTGGGGTAAGAGCGCGCGTATGGTCGGTCAAGACTATCCCTATCTGCCTCCGCGGGTGAGCAGAGGATTCTAAGTTTTCTGACGCCAAACAGGCGTAATTAAATATTTTTCAGATTTTTTTACGAGCAGTTTTCTCCGTTTTTTTTTTGAGAACTTTTCGGGGACTTCCCCCCATTTTCCTCTATTCGTGGACTTACCTACTGAAAAGCAGTGCCTTTTTGCCTTGAAAGCGACGGATGACCCGAAAAAGCAGTTTAACAATACGCAGAAGTCCGCGGTTGACTAAAGGGACCCATTTTATTGAAGGGCTTGGGTGATCTTAGAAATGTGAATGTTGGATTTTGGCGTTGACCACAGGGTTCTCTGGTTTTTCTTGTCTGGGCCGTTTGTGTATTACCCTAATTTGTGCCTGGAGGCATTTCAATGATGAAGATTCCAAAAAAAGACCTTTGTTAAATACTCGAATGTTTTCACTATTCTCTATATTATTTTCCTTTCTTATATAGAAATTTCTTAAATTTTCATTCTTCCAATTAGAACCATGAAAATTGAAGTCGGCGAAAAGTCTTTTTATAAAGTTCTTTGCCAATCAACCTGAAGGACGTGAGATTTATTCATAAAATACAGTTCGAATAGCTAAAAAAAATCTTGAAAATTATTTAAAGTGTTTATATCGGTTTTCTTAAAACTTAAAATATATTATTATGGTCATTTCATTTTATTCCTCCATAATTTTTCATTAAATTATTTTTTTTTCTATTTTTCAGACGGTATGGGCAGCATGCCGAGCGGTGATTTTTGGATGTATTGTTATAGCGGTCGGCTTGGCGATGACCGTTTTGGGCTACTTCGACAAACAGTTCTCGGAGGTAAATTTCCATATACTTTTTTTACAAATAAAAAATGTCTTCTCTGACATTTATCCATGTTGTCAACTGGCGTTTCTTTTGTATTGCCTCTTTTCCACTTTTACTTTTTCCACCAATTTGTTTGGCTAAGAAAGTGTCTGAATGAAATTGGAATGTGCGCGTGTTTGCGCGACGGCCTTCGCGGCGACCGCGGCGTCGCAATTATTGCCGCAGCCATTCGCACACCGTTCATATCTTCAATGAAGTTGAATATAGCAGCAGTACATGATGCTGTTAGACTTAAAGAATTTTCTGAAAACAGCTATTTGCTAATTTTCTGAGAAAAATTTCTTTTCCAAACTCTCCAAAATAATGTCCGGTAACCCCTAACACAAAAATTTTTGGCAAAATCAAAGGTTTCCGGGCTCCAATATTCATATTCGGCTGTTTACAAATTTTTTTAAAAATTCCCTGAGGTTATTTTTAATTTTTAGAATTTTCAAACATTTGATCGTGTTAAGTATGCTTGTCCAGCCCAATTGTATTTAACATCTGTCCGAATGAGACTGTCCGCCCACGCGGTCTGCGTGCGTGTCGAGCGGCCGTTGCAAAGGCCATTCTCCGACCAGCCTTTTCACAGCTGCAATCAGCTGACTTGGATATTATTCTCTATTCGTTACATATTCGTGTTTATTGATTGAGAGGTTCAACAAACGCCTGTTAGACCATAGCACCACACGCACGCCGACCGCGTGGGCGGATTTTCTCATTCAAACAGATTTTATATGTTTCAGAGAATTGAAATTGTCGACGGAACTGTGAATGTGTATAATGATCGTGTTGTTCAATACCAGTTGAAAAGCATGCAGGTAAGGTTACTCTCTCATAGGCACTATAAATTGGTCTTGAGCTGGCTCCGCCCACATGGACGAGTTTGCCTAAAATATGTGTGACCTTAGTTGTTTCAGTCCAAACCTCTGGCAGAATTTCTTTGTTTTAGCTTATCATGACAAGGAGAAACTCGTACAAGTAGGCGGGTGTCGAATTGGGTGTTTTCCCGCCCACATGGACGAGTTTTCTCTGGAAAACTTTTGAATCTAAAAATTCTTTTAAAATCAATCACAAAATTGGTAGAGAAGTTTTTTTCCGTGTAAGAGTTCACTCCTGCAGAAGCTCCTCCTTTCGGTAGAAGTACCGATATTATTACCATACACTCATTGAGTTCCCTAGACCCCAGACGGGTTATACAGTTTGGGTGTGGCCCCGCCCACATGGACGAGTTTTCTCAAAAAGTTTTGTCACATATTGCGCGGAGGTCATTTTTGACAGAGAAACTCGTCCAATTCTGTGGTTATCAGTCTAATTTTAACCACGCCCACTTCACATTTTCTCCGCCCTTATAGGTTACCTATCTCATTTTGACATTTTCAGTACCTGGGCCCGATATTGATGGGTATTGGCTCGTTTATACTCATTATTGCCTGTGTGGTCACCTTAGAGAGCAGGGATAAGCATGCTCAGGTGAGAACTTAACTTGTTTGTAGGTTGATGCAAATATTGATTGATATCGATTCACAGGTGATCACGGAGGAATCGATGTCGTTCAAAAAACGACGTCTGATTTCTATAGAGGAGCGAGCCGAGATGTCGATGAACGAGGCCATGTCCGGAGAGGAGATCCCGATCCCGCCAATCATGATCGAGAACCAAGCCATAGGGGCGGATCAATACAGGTAATCAATAGAGTTGAATTTCGATGTGGTGGGCGTGGCTGTGAAGGGCCACGCCCACCTTTTCTACGAGGTAATTGGTTTATTTTTCAGTTTCAGCACCATGGCAGAAGTTCACCGACCTCGAGCAGCACCCGCTCGTACTGCGCCGCTAGCAGAGATTGATTCGTTGGTGAGTTGGCTACAGTCATTAGGAAAGGGGGCGTGACATCAGTAGGTTTGCAGATAAACACTTCGTTATCCACCCTGCTCAAGTTGGGTCACCCGCGGCCTTTGGAATTACTAGATTCCCAGTGCGTGTTCGCGACCTTCAATACAAACTGTTTCTGAACTAGAGCTTCAGGTTTTTTCTCGGTCTTTAACTTAGCTAGGCTGCCCGGATCATCCGCGATCTTTTAGTGAAGTTGGTTTCCTGGGTCGTCGGCGGCCTTAAAGGCACACTTCAAGCTCGTGGGTAAAATTTGATATTATGGTCCGGGCGCCCTGAGTAGCAACCCTGCCAAACGCGGAATCTCAAGTCTTCAGAATAAGCGTGAAAAATCGAGCACCCATTCGCTCCGCCCAGTTCGGAGTTTTCGGTCTTAATAGGGACGAGAAGCGAAGTGGAATCTAATCAAAGTCTATGTTCTTCCATTTGTTATCGGCCTAACTTCACAATTTGGTTAGCTCCGTTGCGCTGACTACCAATGACGAGGAAAAACAGGACCGTGACAACTCGTCCACGAAATTCTCATGGTCCGAATTCACAATCTTTGGGGGGCCTTAACTCCGTTCGTAGTGGGTTCCGAGCAATTCCAAGGACACCTTTGTGATCAGTCTGACATTCCCTCCAAGATAGGCTTTCAAACTGCAAAACGATTCTGAGGTCGGACTGTGCCTTTAAGGTGAACTAGACTTTCCGGGTCAACTAAAGTAAACTGAACTAAAGTGGGCTAGTCGGACCACCCGAGGTTTTTAATCTGACTAGACTTCCTGGGTCACCTACAGTTCCTAAGTAAACTGAACTTCTTGAGTTATCCCTAGTCTCTAACCAACCTAGATTTCACGGGTAGCTCACGGCTTTTGACATAACTTATCGACGGCGGTGTCTAAATAAACTATGTAGATTTCTCGGACTAACCGCGACCTTCGACCGGGCTGAACTATTGGGGTCCCCTGCGGCATTTTAAGGCAGCATACACGCTCGCAAAAGTTGTTGAGATAACTACATAAGTGGGGTCGTACGGGCCCTAAAAGAGCCCTCGCGAAGTTGAAAGAGTTGAAAAAGAGATAAAATGACCGTATTTGAGCCGTATTGAGTCACAAAATCATCCTTTATCCGCCCATCGATCCGGGCTCCGCCCCTCAATACAAATGTTCAGTGCTCGATTACGGTCATTTTGGCTCATTTTTACGCTTCTAACGTCGTAAGCGTAGCATAAAGGGCCGTACAAGTACATTAGCGTTGTTATCCCGAAAAACTTGTCGCTAGCTCCGCTATTTCAGCCAATGCGGTACAACTCGTCCACATCTGGGCCAATATAAAACAAACCGTTATATCTTCATTTCAGTCGATTTTTTCGGGTTTTTTCGTTATCTCTGGATTTTTAACAGCTTCAGACCTCCGATTCATTCCATAAAATTTATATAATTTTTGAGCGTGTATGCTGCCTTTAAAGGCAGTGTCCACGATAAAAATTGTTTTTGAGTTTCCACGAGAAAACCAAGGTTTAGAGTCTGACTGTTTCATCAATGAAGAAAGAATCATGGAAAACGCTGTGAAACATCTGAAATTAGCTCTTCTTCTTGGAAGCCACATTTCAACGGTGGATTAGTTGCGCGGGCATGGGCCTGAAGTAGACAGCGCGCGCAAATGCGCCCCAATGCTAAAACTCAGCTGCCCTCGCGCTCCAATGCTAATGTAGAAGCGGACCAAACTGTTCCTCTTAAAACTCGACCGCTAGCGGAAGGGCTAGCGCGACCGGACTTCGGAGCCGTATGAAACTCTTTCGGGCTCGTTTTCGTTCGTTTTTTCGACCCCATTGCTCCAATGAGACCCTGAACTTTCGATTTCCGGCCAAAAACCGAGGACGAAATTTCATCGTGGACACTGCCTTCAAGTAAACTAGACTACACGTATCACCCACTGCCCTTAAAGGCAGTGTTCACGATAGGAATCGTTTTTCTGCTTTCCCGCCTATCTTGAAGACGGTCCCATGCTGATTCCAAAGATGTTCTTGGAATCGTACAAGACCTTCTGGGAACGGAGTTATGGTCCCTCAAAAATTGAGCTAGGAAAGCATGGTGGACGAGTTTTCCGAGGCTTGTAACTTCCGTCTTTTGCAGCCAGTGTATGCGAGCTGACCTGAGTAAAGAGAGAAATTGAGAATGAATGGAAGAACGGGGCTATTGATCGGAAACCATCGCTCATCTCACAATCTCGAGCATTCATTTGTTCACGTCGGTGGGCGTGGAAAGTGCATTTGGGGGTGACGAGCTGACGGGTGTCCAACTTTGGGGCCGCAGGGGACCGTTCAAAGCTCAATTTTCTTAGTTTTTTCAACGTTAGGGTCGCGCTAGGCCCCGCAGCTGCCGATCTCCACCAAAAAATCAGACATGGTTTTTATCGTGGACACGGCCTTAAACCAAAATTGATTTCGCCGGTCACTCGCAGCTTTTAGCTGAACTACAATATCGAGCATATTTTCTGCAAAAATAACGTATTGCGGCGTTTTTTGCGCTCACAAAGCGCCGCATCGCTTTAACTCACTCCAAAGTTGACGAAATGAGTTTTTCGGGTAGTTTTCGTGTTCCTCTCAGTGAGGCGGATGTAACGGTATATGTTGAAGGTCTTTTTAACTCAGATATTCTGTTGAAAAATGTGTATTTCCTTCTAAGGTTCACATGGACCACAGGTCAAGACGTGACAGATTTCTACTGTGATAACCATCTGATCAGTTCATAATGAGGGGGTTTAGAGTTGCAAATACGCAATTTTCGATGAACTTCCGGAGTTGAATCTATCATTTTGTAATACTATCGTATAGGACTGAATGAAAGCAATCCAGGAAAGACTTCAGAATTGAAATCGGACCACTTTGAAGCAAGTTATAGCGTAGCGGCGCTTTGTGAGCGCAAAAAACGTCGCAAAACGCTTTCTTTGCAAAAAATTTGCTCGGTACTGTAGACTTCTCGGTCACCCACGATCTCTAATGAAACTCACCTTTACCCACGGCTTTCACCTAAACTAACTTCTCGGCTCAACCGCGGTTGCAATCCGGGTCACCCGCGGCCCATATCCAAACTGAGCTGTCCGGATCACCCGCGGCTTCTAAGTAATCTAGGTTTCTTGGGTCACCCGCGGCATTACACTCAAGTAGCCGCTCTGGTCAACTGCTATCCCTAGTCCCGGTCACACGCGGCTCTTAAGTTAATTAATTTCGCCATGTTAACCGCGGTCTCTAATCAAGTTGAACTTTCCGGGCCACATGCAGCCTTTGAAGGCAGTGTTCACGATAAACCTCGTTTTTGAGTTTTCAGTTTGAAACACTGTACCGGCAGATGCTGGACGGGTAGGTTCAAAGACAGTAGCGAAAACGGGACAAACATCAGTAAAAACTGCCGTGAAGTGAATATTTCGAAAAAAACGAAAAAAAAACGTGAACTGACGAGTTTGTGGCGCCGCGGACGTTTTCTATGCCAAACAACTCCGCCAGGTCCAGCCTGATCGATTAGCGCACATTTTGCAATTGGTGCGCGCGTGCGGAAACTAGCAGGGATTAGGAACTCGTCCACGTACTGAACCTGTGCGTACGTTAAAAACCGTTGTTTTAGCTTACTCTGAGCGCTTTTTTCCGCTTTTTCTCGTCAACTCAGCTCATGAGCAAACAACGCCATTTCCGAGTCGCACTCGAATAAGATTTTTATCGTGAATACTGCCTTTACCTAAACGAGTCGCCTGCGGTCCTAAACGGAACTAGACTTCTTGGGTCACCTGCCACCTTCGACTAGTTTGGAACCAACTTCACCTACGGCATTTAACTATACTAACTCCCCGAGTCAATTGCGGTCACCTGCAGTCTCTTGCTAAAGTAATCTGAGTCAACCGCAACCTTCAAGTAAGCTAGACCTCCCGCGGTCCTTAACTAAGCCGGGCTCCCCGGATCATTCGCAGCCTCTATCTAAATCAGAGTTTTAGAGTCACCCGCGGCCTCAAACTGAGCTACTCAGGCGATTACGAGCCCCGAGCCGCCCGTCATTTCGGCTCGTGTTCCTTCAATCTCCGGGCCACTGCTGTTGCTGTACGGGCCGCAGCTGTTGCTGTACGGGCTCCTCCAGTTCGCCCGCACGGCAACAGCAGGAGCTCGGATAGCAACAGCAGTGGCCCGGAAAATGGGGCAACACGAGCCGAACTGTCAGGGGGCTCGGGGCCGTGAATCGCCTGAGTAGGCTTCCCGGAATACCCGATGCCTCTACCTAACCCGAACTTTCTCGGTCATCGGCGATCTTTAAGTATACTAAGCGTCTCGTGTCAGCAGCCGACCTCCGGCTAAACTAGACTTTTCGGGACACCGGCGACACTCGAAGGACGCGGCGATGCTTCCGAATATCCCGTGGTTTCTGACTAAACTACACTCTTCGAGTCACATGCCACCTCTCATCAAATTTGACTTTGCGGATCGCAATCAATCTTTAACTCAACTAGACTTCTAGGGTCACCGGCGGCGTTCAACGGAACTCGACATACCGGGTTACCCGCGGGCCTTCACTCATTTAGGCCTCCTGGATCACCAGCGGCCTCTATCCTTGAGCGACTTCTGGCCTCAACATCTCTGTTTAAGTTAACTAGGCTCTCTGAATCAATCGCGGTCTCTAACTAACTACACTTTTTTTGTCACCCGCGGCCTTCCCGGTTACCCGCGGTCCTTAAAGGCAGTGGTCACGATGAAAAACGTTATCGAAAAAACTGCAAAAATCAGCTTAGATATAAAACAGCTCAAAAACTATGAAGGTAGCGCGGTGAAAAACGGGCTAGAATTAGAGTTATTAAGCCCTCAAGTTTCCCGTTCGTGCACACGTGCACAGAAAGATCACAGTCTCATGCCAAGCAGCCAAAAATCATCGACACTCAGAGGAAGAAATAAATGCAAATTTACCTAATAAAACAGTTGAACAATGAAAACAAGCACTTCAACCAATGTTTTTGACTACATGTGTACATAAATCCGAAAGTTCATTGATTGAAATGCAAGTTCAAGACAGCTGATGTTCTTGATATTAGAGATCATCGATTCCGATGATGTGGGGTAGACTCGTCCACCATCAAAAGACAAGAAAGTTCAGGCATTAAATTTAGCCCAGAACAGCTATTTTTCCGCGATTTTTTCTTATAGGTTCTACTACTCTATACCCAGAAAAGGGTTAAGAGGGGAAAAGAAGACGAGCATATTTGAGCGCGACCACTGCCTTCAACTAAACTAGGCTTCCCGGATCACTGGCGTTCTTTAAGTAAACTTTGCTCCCTTTCTAAGTAGGCTAGACTTGTTGGGTCACCCGCGGCCTTTAACCAGACTGTGCTTCCCGGATCACCCGCGGCCTCTAACTAAAATTGACCTCGTGGGTTATCCTCAGCCTTTGACTATACTACCTCTCCCGGGTCATCCGCATCTTCCAAGTTCGATGCTTCCAAATTGAAAAAAGCTGCAACCATTCGGAAAACCCAAACATTCGCCCATGTCTGACGGTTGCCATTGAAAACTGCGAACAGTGCCATTTCTTCGGAGCCTTGGTTGGCACTCAACCGCTACGAAAGTCCGAAAAAAGAAACTTTTCTTCTTTTCTTGAACATTCTATTTCTTTTTTTCTTTGCAGGACCTCCACTCTTGCTCAAGTCAGGTGACCACTGATCGAGATCTGACTGCTGGGAATTCCGAAGCGAAGGAGCCATAGTACTCTAGCTATGGAAAAGGCTGTCTCCGCTAAAAACACTCGCTGATATTCAGTCCATTCTTAGTTTGCGGAGCCACCACGATAGGAGACTGCATGCCACGCCCACTTTTGCTTCCATTGGTTCGTAACCACCAAGCCAATAAGTCTCGAGTTCTGAGACGATATTTTTTGGCCTACGTATGTCCAATCAACGAATTTGATCTGCCAGTTTTTCTCCTATTTTTTTCCAACGAATGTTCAGCATTTTTCTGCTACTGCTACGGGTATATCTGTCTGCTCTCTATTTTTTTCACATTTTTCCGAGTCATCGTCTTCATCATCATCATCATGTCTATATGGGTATGTACTGTACTAGTACAGTACTACATGTTGTTGTTTACTAACATATATGTATAAACATTTTATTTTGCTAATCACATTTATTTTGACGTTCTATCAATGGGATTTTCTTCGGTTTTTCTTGAGAAGTTTCCATGGGTGCGGCAATCGTTGTTTGTTCAGTCGTTGGATTAATATTGTTGCGGCCACAACAGATCCGTCGCAGCCTTCCCTTCACGGCCATTTTGATCTGTATTTTTCGAAGCTGATCGCTGCGTCGTTTGTATTTCTGAATGAAAAACATTTAATATCTGCATTTTTTCGGCACTCATTTAGATAATCTACCGCGGCGTCGCGCGTCCGCTGCGAACGTCGCGGCAGCGCCTTGCGATTATGTATGAAGTGAACTCACAGATTTCTCCTGCTTCCCGAGCGCGTCCCATTCAGCGGCCACTATTCTGGAGATGTCCCCGAATGTCGCCAGTGGGAACGATTTCTTCGCCAGCAGTTGACGCTCCTTGAAAAACATCGCGTACGCGGAGACCGGCCTGAAATTTAGATTTTTGGTAGATTCTCCTAAAATATGTTCTTTTTTTGTCAATGATTTTTGTTTTTTTTTATGTTTTTTTTTTTCAAATCTTTGTTCGACGTCAGCAAAAACGGTTCTGTATACAGGAAATGCGGAATTTGAGGACGTTCATCCATTACGGGGTCAGCCAGCTGGTGTTTTGTGACGCATCGTAGGATTCCAACGAAATCCCCCGACCGACTTTGCAGGAGTTTTTGAGCGCGAAATTCAAAAATGCGCTTTCCGCCAATTCGAAATTAACGAGGCCGCGGGTGACGCGGTAGAGAATATAGCTCATTTAGAGTCCGCGGGTGTACCGGTATGGAGTATGGCCCATTCAGAAGCCGCGGGTGACACGGTAGAGACTATGGCCCATTTAGAGTCCGCGGGTGACCCAGTAGAAGCTATATTCCATTTAGGGGCCGCGGGTGAACCGTTAGAGAGTATAGCCCATTTAGAGTCCGCGGGTGACCCAGTAGAAGCTACAATCCTTTTGGGGGCCGCGGGTGAACCGGTAGAGAATATAGCTCATTTAGAGTCCGCGGGTGAACCGGTATGGAGTATGGCCCATTCAGAAGCCGCGGGTGACACGGTAGAGACTATAGCCCATTTAGAGTCCGCGGGTGACCCAGTAGAAGCTATACTCTATTTAGGGGCCGCGGGTGAACCGCTAGAGAGTATAGCCCATTTAGAGTCCGCGGGTGACCCAGTAGAAGCTGCAATCCTTTTAGGGGCCGCGGGTGAACCGGTAGAGAATATAGCTCATTTAGAGTCCGCGGGTGAACCGTTAGAGAGTATGGCTCATTCAGAAGCCGCGGGTGACACGGTAGGGACTGCAGCCCATTCAGAGGCCGCGGGTGAACCGGTAGAGAATAGAGCTCATTTAGAGTCCCCGGGTGAACCGGTAGAGAGTATGGCCCATTCAGAAGCCGCGGGTGACACGGTAGGGACTGCAGCCCATTCAGAGGCCGCGGGTGACACGGTAGAGAATATAGCCGATTTAGAGTCCGCGGGTGAACCGGTAGAGAGTATGGCCCATTCAGAAGCCGCGGGTGACACGGTAGCGACGATAGCCCATTTAGAGTTCGCGGGTGAACCGCTAGAGAGTATAGCCCATTAAGAGTCCGCGGGTGACCCAGTAGAAGCTATATTCTATTTAGACTCCGCGGGTGACTCAGTAGAAGCTATATTCCATTTAGAGGTCGCTGGTGAACCGGTAGCGACTATAGCCTTTTCGGAGCCCACGGGTGACCCAGTAGAAGCTATATTCCATTTAGGGGCCGCGGGTGAACCGCTAGAGAATATAGCTCATTTAGAGTCCGCGGGTGAACCAGTAGAAACTATTACATTTAGAGGCCGTGGGCGACTTATTAGAGGGTATTTTCTCTCCAGAGGCCGCGGGTGACCCGGTAGAGAGTATAGCCCTTTCAGAGGCCGCGAGGGACACAATAGAGACTACAGCCCATTTAGAGGCCGCGGGTGAACCGGTAGAGACTATAGCCCATTTGGAGGCCGCGGGCGGTTTAGTAGAGATTATTTTCTGTCTAGAGGGTGCGGATGACCCGGTAGGGGCTATATTCCTTCTAAGGGCAGCCATTTAGAGGATCCTTGCTGTACTAGCTGAATCCTTTTTAACCGCTCCAGCAAACAATCAGTTAAGAAACTATTTTAATGGTAAAACTATAGATTTAGACTCATTCTTTTGAAGTTAGAACAAGCAACACCACGAAATTGGAATTTCCGCCAGGAATCACACTGAAGTTGGAGTCTTCTGCGATTTTCGTTAGCGCATTTTGCATTTCTGTCAAAAATTTGAAGTCTTGCGATTCTGATCGTAAAACAATGCCTCATAAACTGTCGTTTCTCTTGAACTCTGCGCCCGTCGTCGTGAATTGAATTTTTCGCTAAATTTGCCAATTTGATTGTCTAGCTTACCCTTTGCCAGTTTCTGGTCGAACCTCATGCAAATTTACGAGACCTTGGCTATGCATTGCTGTTTTTTGGTCATTTTTCGATCATTTTGGTCCCATTCCTGTATGAAGACTGTGATGGTGGTTTGTGCATACGGGGCGAGCTCTCATGCTAAGGAAGTAGCGCGTTCGATTGGAACGTCCAAGGTTCAAATTCTACGAGTGGTGCATTTGAAGGGCAGTTTCTTCAATGGTCGTCCGCCCATGAAGGATTATCAGGCGACTAGGTGCCGGTCAGCTATGAATGTCATTGCACAGTTTGTGTGATGGTTGCTGTGGTGCGAACGACCTGGGTTCGAGTCCTGAGACTATCAGCGTTTTTGCAATGTCCGAAAGATAACGAATGACAATAATCTGGCAACAATTTCAATGCTGAACACCAATCGCAAGCCCGTCTCACATACGACGAGAGCCTGACAGGCAAAGTTTATGAGGCGACTGAGAAACGCACTCTACACGAGTACCTCATGGTGTAGTGGTATGATTCGTGAACTGTAGTGCAGTGGTCAGGGGTTCGCATCCAAACCACGACACCAGTTTTGCAAAGATTGAAAGATAGTGATTGATGACCACGCCATAGAAAGACAAATGCTGACCACCTATCACAAACACGTCTCTTATACGATGGCTGCTTGGCAAGTAAGGGTTATCGGGTGGCTGAGTAGGCACTCAGTTATGTGTTCCGTATGGTGTAGTGGTATGTTTCTCGCAATTGGTTGTGAAGGTGCGGGGTTCGAATCCAGTCATGCCACAAGTTTTGCAGACTTTGGAAAATAATGAATGACGGCAATGTCATAGAAAGTCTAATGTTTAGCACAATTGCACACCCGTTCCTCATACGATGAACCCTTATGTAATGAAGTGATGTTGAGCACGAATGCAAACCCGCCTCAGATACGAGGAGTGCTTTGGTTGGGGTTGTGATATTTGGACGGTGGGTTGGGTGGGTTGTAGCTCCTCAAACACTCCACCGATGGGCAGGGGGACCGAGGGGCAAGGGGACAACCACGAGCCCGCAACATCCCGTAGAGGCCCGCAAGTCCACCGAAGGTGGACGGGCGGGCCTCTACGGGATGTTGCGGGCTCGTGGTTGTCCCCTTGCCCCTCGGCTCCACGTGGCTGCCGGAGCCTTGAACGAAACTATGCTCAAATTTTTACAGGAATTTTTTTGTCGCACTGTCTTGAAAAAAGAAAACTTGAAGAAATAGAAAGGCTTTTGCCCGAATTTCGCCAATTTAGAGATGATTTTTGCTATAAACTTTGCCAAAAGGAGATGAGATTGCCCTTTTTCCGAACAAATTGATAAACTTTCTTTGGGAAATGGCAAATTTTCAGCTCTTTTCGACAAATTTAGTAGCAAAAATCAACTCTGATTTGGCGAAGTTCGGGAGGAAATTCTTCTACTTCATAAAATTTTCTTTTTTTTTTTCGAGTACGACAGGAAATTCTATCTATAATCCTTAGCCTTGGGAAGCAATGTGCTCGCAGGAGCCACCCCACTGTGTCGAGGGATCATTGTCGGCAAGGTTTTCGCCGTGTGTTAAGCCAAGTTTTGTCGAGAGTTCGTCATTATTTGGATCAGTTTTGCTAAACCCGGCCGAATCCTGGCCGGGTTTGATTGACTGCCTTGAGGTAAATGCTGCAATCACGTAGAAAAACCGTACTTTTTCCCTGCCTTAGAGTCGGAACCCAAGATCCCAAAGAGGCTAAGTAGATCCAAATGATTTTTTCTCAGGATCGGCCTGAAAATTATGGAGTTGATCGTTTAAATTGGCGCGCTTTGAACAAAAAATCGGAAATCGACTCAAACCCGAGAGGTTGAAATTTTTTTCGAGAGGTTGAAATTTGGTCAAAGCAACATACTCCTTCATCGAACAGCTCGAAAATGACAAAAATGTTTCGGAAATCGGCAAAAGTGGGCCTGACCCTCCTATGCGCACATTCACTTCTCATGGCTAAGGATTGTATGTAACCGCTAATTGCTATGGAAATCTTCTTGGAACGCATCCCTGATGTGACTGGCATGTAGGAACTCTTGAAATTTGAGCATAGTTTCGTCCAAGGCTCTGGCTGCCACATGGAGACCACCGGCTTGAGGTGGATGGGCGAGCTAATCACTGCCCTCCGTGCCATGTTTCCCGGACCCTGGATTGTCCGGCGGGCCAGTTGGCCCCTGGTTCTTCACTGGGGTTTTTTCTTTACCTTTCCCACCCACCCTCCGTCCGAATTATCCAAAGCCTAACTCTGGCAGTCTTCGTACATCACGCGGGTAAGCATTCTTATTCAGCATTACTTCATTACTCAAGCAGCCATCGTATGAGGGACGGGTGTGCAATTGCTGTTAAACATTGACATCTAATGATCGTCTTTTTAACTTTCCGACATTGCAAAACTTATGCCATGCCTAGGATTCAAACCCCTGACGTTCGCGTCACAGTCAACTGCGCACACCACTCTGCCATGATATGCACAGCATTCTGTTCAAAATGGCTTCCCTGATACACAATCACGACCAAATGGCAATCAATATAAGAAATGTCTTCTCAACGAATTAGCGGCTGCAAGTTTTTCAATTCATCAGCAAATCCTGCGAATTCTTAGAGATCCGCAAATCTGTGGTAGCACTTTGTATTACTTTTTTGCTGAACTCCCTAAAAAATCGGGTTTTCTTCTATCAATTTTGAGCTAATTCGGGGGACTTCTGACAGAATTCCAAGAGATCAGAGTTAACCTAAGCGCAGTTTCAGGCAACACTTTCAAACCTAGGGTTTTTTCGGCTCGCGTATCGTGAATTATGGGTTGAGTTTGGTCAAATCTGCCAAATTCCATCTATATTTCATAATTTCGAAATCTAATTTTCATTGAAACTAGTGTGCCAATGATAAATATTTGACAAGCAATTTCCCATTCCTCCTCGGTAGGTGGCTTAGTGATGTGTTGCGAAATTTTTTCGGAGAGGTGCAGGTTCAAATCTAGAGAATGTAGCAGTTTTGCTGCAGAGTAGACGTTCCTGAATGATCGCATGGCCGTGATGTGTTATCAAAGGAGTCATTGCGAACGACTCGATGTGCACAGCATAGCGGAGTGGTGTGCGCCGTTGTCTGTGACGCAAACGTCGGAGGTTCTAATTCTAGGTGTATCGCAGTTTTTGCAACATCTGAAAAGGAACGAGGGACAATAGCACGGTGGAAGGGCTCATGCTAAACAGCAATCGCAAACCCGTCCCACATACGAGTACTTGTTGAGCTAGGCATGTAATGATAATGTTTGTGTATGCCAGTTGAGCGCAGATAGACAAGGGACGGGTGGCTTAGTGCTATGAGTCTCACTTTGAGTCCAAGCGACGGGGGTTCGATTTCAAAAACCAATTGGATTGGACTGTCCCATAAAGTTCACAGGTTCAAATCCTGGGCATGTTAGTAGTTTTGCACCGTTTAAAGATGACTAATGGCGACAATTTGATAGGGGAGGCAGGCTAGTGTTTAACAGCAATTGCACACCCGTCCCTCATACGATGAACGCTCATGTAATGAAGTGATGTTGAGCACGAATACAAACCCGCCTCAGATACGATGAGTGCTTTGGTTAGGGTTGTGATATGTGGGACGGTGGGTTGGGTGGGATGTAGCTCCTCAAACACTCCACCGATGGGCAGGGGACCGAGGGGCAAGGGGACAACCACGAGCCCGCAACATCCCGTAGAGGCCCGCCCGCCCCCCTTCCGTCCTCCTTCGGGGGCCTTGCGGGCCTCTACGGGATGTTGCTGGGCGGGCTCGTGGTTCTCCCCTTGCCCCTCGGCTCCACGTGGCTGCCGGAGCCTTGAACGAAACTATGCTCAAAATTTTACAGGAATTTTCTTGTCGCACTGGCTTGAAAAAAGAAAACTTGAAGAAATAAAAAGGCTTTTGCCCGAATTTCGCCAATTTAGAGATGATTTTTGCTATAAACTTTGCCAAAAGGAGATGAGCTTGCCCGTTTTCCAAATAAATTGATGAACTTTCTTTGGGAAATGGCAAATTTTTAGCTCTTTTCGACAAATTTAGAAGCAAAAATCAACTCTGCTTTGGTGAAGTTCGGGCGGAAATTCTTCTACTTCACAAAATTTTCTTTTTTTTTCGAGTACGACAGGAAATTTTCGCTAAAATTTGATCATATTTTTTTTACTGTTCCACAGTTGCGCGCGCTCTCTCACTCTGGCCGAGACGCGACTGCCCGCGGCGGTGCCCTATTGTCAAGTACCTGGCGTTTTCGTACTCATTGGACTCGTCGTCACCCGGCAGGCAGCTGAAGCTCTCTTCTCCATATAGGATTTCCATACTGCTGTCGTTCTTCTCTTGGAAAAATGTTGGTTGGATGGAGTGCCAATCGATATTCGTCGTGTGAGGTAGATGGTAGATGGAGAAGTCCTCCATCTGAATCAGATTTTTCTGAAATTGCGATGAACTAGACATTTAGCTATCCAGGTTGATGTACGGAGCAGCTACGAATCGCCAACCTTGAAAAATATATCATGCAAAACACGCCTGTGGGCAGAGGCTGTAAAACCGCGAAATTCTCGTGGTTTCTACGCGTGCTGGTGCGTAGCGGCGGTTAGAGACAGTGAGAGAGGGCATGACAGACAGAAAGAACAGAATCGCCAAGTTTTTTTTAGTTTTTCACAATTTTTGCAAATTCTTCCATCTCGGAAATCTTTTGTTGCAATTTGCATTGATTTTTTGATAAAGTTCAAAAAATGGATAAGATTTTACAATATTTCTGCTGATTCTAGGAAGTTTGAACGAAATTCTAAAAGTTCAGGATGAACCTAGGTGAAATTTTTTCAAACATGGAGTTTCTTCGGCTGAGCGTATAATTAATTATGGTTTGAGATCGGTTTTCGGCAAAGTTCGGCTAACTTTACTTCAAAATCCAGAAATATGGATCTCCCTTTCGAATTTCAGACCCTGTTTGCCATGTTCTGGGCTAATTTTGCTGCAAAATACTGTGCCGTTTGAATGACGAATGTCCATGTCTCTGCCTTAGGTGGCTTAGTGATGTATGCAGAAAATTTTCTTTGTAGAGGTGCAAGTTCAAATCTAGAGGGTGTAGCTACTTGGCTACTGAAGAAACCTTTTCTGAATGGTGGCTTAGCCGTCGAGGGTTAGCAGGGAAGCTATTGTGACCGAACAGATGTGTACAGCATGGCTGAGTGGTGTGTGCAATGGACTGTGGCACAAACGTCTAGGGTTCGAATCCCACCCATGCTATGAGTTTTGCACTGCTTAAAGAAAAACGATGGACAATAGTGCTGTTGACGTGCTAATGCTAAACAGAAATCGCAAACCCGTTCCGCATAGGAGGACTTGGTGAGTTAGTCATGTAAGGATAATGTTTGTGTATGCCAGTTGAGCGTCGGTAAACACGGGACGGGTGGCTCAGTGCTATGAGTCTCACTTTGAGTCCAAGCGACGAGGGTTCGATTCCGAAGACCAAGTGGATTGGACTGCGCCATAAATGCACAGGTTCGAATCCTGGGAATGTCAGCAGTTTTGCAAAATTTAAAGATGACTAATGGCGACAATTCGATAGGAAGGCAGGTTAATGTTGAACAGCAATCGCAAACCCGTCCCTCATACGAGTACTTGTTGAGTTAGTCATGTAAGGATAATGTTCGTGTATGCCAGTTGAGCGTCGGTAAACACGGGACGGGTGGCTCAGTGCTATGAGTCTCACTTTGAGTCCAAGCAACCTGGGTTCGATTCCAAAGGCCAAGTGGATTGGACTGCTACATAAATGCACAGGTTGAAATCCTGAGCATGCCAGTAGTTTTGCATCGTTTAAAGATGACTAATGGCGACAATTCGATAGGAGGACAGGCTAATGTTTAACACCAACTGCACACCCGTCCCATATACGATGAACGCTCATGTAATGAAGTGATGTTGAGCACGAATGCAAACCCGCCTCAGATACGAGGAGTGCTTTGGTTAGGGTTGTGATATTTGGGACGGTGGGTTGGGTGGGATGTAGCTCCTCAAACACTCCACCGATGGGCAAGGGGACCGAGGGGCAAGGGGACAACCACGAGCCCGCAACATCCCGTAGAGGCCCGCAAGTCCACCGAAGGTGGACGGGCGGGCCTCTACGGGATGTTGCGGGCTCGTGGTTGTCCCCTTGCCCCTCGGTCCCACGTGGCTGCCGGAGCCTTGAACGAAACTATGCTCAAATTTTTACAGGAATTTTCTTGTCGCACTGACTTGAAAAAAGAAAACTTGAAGAAATAAAAAGGCTTTTGCTCGAATTTCGCCAATTTAGAGATGATTTTCGCTATAAACTTTGCCAAAAGAGCTTTTTCCGAATAAATTGATGAACATTCTTTGGGAAATGGCAAATTTTTAGCTCTTTTCGACAAATTTAGTAGCAAAAATCAACTCTGATTTGGCGAAGTTCGGGCGGAAATTCTTTTACTTCATGAAATTTTCTTTTTTTCGAGTACGACAGGAAATTCTATCTATAATCCTTAGCCTTGGGAAGCAATGTGCTCGCAGGAGACACCCTACTGTGTCGAGGGATCATTGCCGGCAAGATTTTCGCCGTGTGTTTAGCCAAGTTTTGTCGAAAGTTCGTCAATATTTGTGTCAGTTTTGCTAAACCCGGCCGAATTCTGGCCGGGTTTGATTGACTGTCTTGAGGTAAATGCTGCCACGATCACGTGGAAAAACCGTATTCTCTCCCTGCCTTAGAGTCGGAATCCAAAACCCCAAAGAGGCTAAGTAGACCCCAATGATTTTTTCTCAATCGGCCTGAAAATTATGGAGTTGATCCTTCAAATTGGCGCGCTTTGAACAAAAAATCGGAAATCGACTCAAACAATATCTTTGAGAGGATAAAATTTGGTCAAAGCAACATACTCCTTCATCGAACAGCCATTATTTGGCTGGAAAATGACCACTGAATTGTTCTGGGAACGCATAACTGATGTAACTGGTATGTAGGATCCCTTGAAATTTGAGCATAGTTTCGTCCAAGGCTCTGGCTGCCACATGGAGACCACCGGCTAGAGGTGGATGGGCGAGCTGGTCACTGCCCTCCGTGCCATGTTTCCCGGGCCCTGGTTGTCCGGCGAGCCCGTTTACCCCTGGTTCTTCACTGAGGTTTTTTTCTTTACCTTTCCCACCCACCCTCCGTCCGAATTATCCAAAGCCTAACTCTGGCAGTCTTCGTACATCACGCGGGTGTGCATTCCTATTCAACATTACTTCATACCTCAAGCAGCCATCGTATGTGGGACGGGTGTGCAATTGCTGTTAAACATTAGCCTACCTTCCTATCAAATTGTCGCCATTAGTCATCTTTAAACGATGCAGAACTACTGACATGCCCAGGATCCGAACCTGTGAACTTTGTAGCACAGTCCCAACCACTTACCACTCTGCTATACCACTCATGTTAAATGAGCGACAATCGCTCCATGATATCCCTTCTCTGACAAGAGACCAGTGAAGAAACTTCTCTCCTGTGACAAAAGTCGATACTGCTCGGAATCGAACCCCCGTCGTTTGGACCCGAAGCGTGACTGATACCACTGAGGTACCTATAGCTGACACAGGTGCGCTCTGCTATCATACACAAACATTATCATTACATGCCTAAGTCAACAAGTCCTCGTATGTGAGAAAGGCGTAGAAATTCACAGCATGGCAGAGTGGCATGCGCAGTGGACTCTTACGCAAACGTCTGAGGTTCGAATCCTAGACATGTCGTGAGTTTTGCAACTCCCAAAAAGTAACGAAGAACGATCATGCGGTGGAAAGGCTAGTGTTTAACAGCAATTGCACACCCGTCCCACATACGATGGCTGCTTGAGTAATGAAGTAATGTTGAATAGGAATACACACCCGCGTGAGGTACGAAGACTGCCAGAGTTAGGCTTTGGATAATTCGGACGGAGGGTGGTTGGGAAAGGTAAAGAAAAAAACCCCAGTGAAGAACCAGGGGTAAACGGGCTCGCCGGACAACCAGGGCCCGGGAAACATGGCACGGAGGGCAGTGACCAGCTCGCCCATCCACCTCTAGCCGGTGGTCTCCATGTGGCAGCCAGAGCCTTGGACGAAACTATGCTCAAATTTCAACGGATCCTACATACCAGTTACATCAGTTATGCGTTCCCAGAACAATTCAGTGGTCATTTTCCAGCCAAATAATGGCTGTTCGATGAAGGAGTATGTTGCTTTGACCAAATTTTATCCTCTCAAAGATATTGTTTGAGTCGATTTCCGATTTTTTGTTCAAAGCGCGCCAATTTGAAGGATCAACTCCATAATTTTCAGGCCGATTGAGAAAAAATCATTGGGGTCTACTTAGCCTCTTTGGGGTTTTGGATTCCGACTCTAAGGCAGGGAGAGAATACGGTTTTTCCACGTGATCGTGGCAGCATTTACCTCAAGACAGTCAACCAAACCCGGCCAGAATTCGGCCGGGTTTAGCAAAACTGACACAAATAATGACGAACTTTCGACAAAACTTGGCTAAACACACGGCGAAAACCTTGCCGGCAATGATCCCTCGACACAGTGGGGTGGCTCCTGCGAGCACATTGCTTCCCAAGGCTAAGGATTATAGATAGAATTTCCTGTCGTACTCGAGAAAAAAAGAAAATTTTATGAAGTAGAAGAATTTCCTCCCGAACTTCGCCAAATCAGAGTTGATTTTTGCTACTAAATTTGTCGAAAAGAGCTAAAAATTTGCCATTTCCCAAAGAATGTTCATCAATTTATTCGGAAAAAGCTCTTTTGGCAAAGTTTATAGCGAAAATCATCTCTAAATTGGCGAAATTCGAGCAAAAGCCTTTTTATTTCTTCAAGTTTTCTTTTTTCAAGTCAGTGCGACAAGAAAATTCCTGTAAAAATTTGAGCATAGTTTCGTTCAAGGCTCCGGCAGCCACGTGGAGCCGAGGGGCAAGGGGACAACCACGAGCCCGCAACATCCCGTAGAGGCCCGCCCGTCCACCTTCGGTGGACTTGCGGGCCTCTACGGGATGTTGCGGGCTCGTGGTTGTCCCCTTGCCCCTCGGTCCCCTGCCCATCGGTGGAGTGTTTGAGGAGCTACATCCCACCCAACCCACCGTCCCAAATATGACAACCCTAACCCAGGGGCTCCTCGTATCTGAGGCGGGTTTGCATTCGTGCTCAACATCACTTCATTACATGAGCGTTCATCGTATATGGGACGGGTGTGCAGTTGGTGTTAAACATTAGCCTGTCCTCCTATCGAATTGTCGCCATTAGTCATCTTTAAACGATGCAAAACTACTGGCATGCTCAGGATTTCAACCTGTGCATTTATGTAGCAGTCCAATCCACTTGGCCTTTGGAATCGAACCCAGGTCGCTTGGACTCAAAGTGAGACTCATAGCACTGAGCCACCCGTCCCGTGTTCACCGACGCTCAACTGGCATACACAAACATTATCCTTACATGACTAACTCAACAAGTACTCGTATGAGGGACGGGTTTGCGATTGCTGTTCAACATTAGCCTGCCTTCCTATCGAATTGTCGCCATTAGTCATCTTTAAACGGTGCAAAACTACTAACATGCCCAGGATTTGAACCTGTGAACTTTATGGGACAGTCCAATCCAATTGGTTTTTGAAATCGAACCCCCGTCGCTTGGACTCAAAGTGAGACTCATAGCACTGAGCCACCCGTCCCGTGTTCACCGACGCTCAACTGGCATACACAAACATTATCCTTACATGACTAACTCAACAAGTACTCGTATGAGGGACGGGTTTGCGATTGCTGTTCAACATTAGCCTGCCTTCCTATCGAATTGTCGCCATTAGTCATCTTTAAATTTTGCAAAACTGCTGACATTCCCAGGATTCGAACCTGTGCATTTATGGCGCAGTCCAATCCACTTGGTCTTCGGAATCGAACCCTCGTCGCTTGGACTCAAAGTGAGACTCATAGCACTGAGCCACCCGTCCCGTGTTCACCGACGCTCAACTGGCATACACAAACATTATCCTTACATGACTAACTCAACAAGTACTCGTATGAGGGACGGGTTTGCGATTGCTGTTCAACATTAGCCTGCCTTCCTATCGAATTGTCGCCATTAGTCATCTTTAAATTTTGCAAAACTGCTGAAATTCCCAGGATTCGAACCTGTGCATTTATGGCGCAGTCCAATCCACTTGGTCTTCGGAATCGAACCCTCGTCGCTTGGACTCAAAGTGAGACTCATAGCACTGAGCCACCCGTCCCGTGTTCACCGACGCTCAACTGGCATACACAAACATTATCCTTACATGACTAACTCAACAAGTACTCGTATGAGGGACGGGTTTGCGATTGCTGTTCAACATTAGCCTGCCTTCCTATCGAATTGTCGCCATTAGTCATCTTTAAATTTTGCAAAACTGCTGACATTCCCAGGATTCGAACCTGTGCATTTATGGCGCAGTCCAATCCACTTGGTCTTCGGAATCGAACCCTCGTCGCTTGGACTCAAAGTGAGACTCATAGCACTGAGCCACCCGTCCCGTGTTCACCGACGCTCAACTGGCATACACAAACATTATCCTTACATGACTAACTCAACAAGTACTCGTATGAGGGACGGGTTTGCGATTGCTGTTCAACATTAGCCTGCCTTCCTATCGAATTGTCGCCATTAGTCATCTTTAAATTTTGCAAAACTGCTGACATTCCCAGGATTCGAACCTGTGCATTTATGGCGCAGTCCAATCCACTTGGTCTTCGGAATCGAACCCTCGTCGCTTGGACTCAAAGTGAGACTCATAGCACTGAGCCACCCGTACCGTGTTTACCGACGCTCAACTGGCATACACAAACATTATCCTTACATGACTAACTCAACAAGTACTCTCGTATGAGGGACGGGTTTGCGATTGCTGTTCAACATTAGCCTGCCTTCCTATCGAATTGTCGCCATTAGTCATCTTTAAATTTTGCAAAACTGCTGACATTCCCAGGATTCGAACCTGTGCATTTATGGCGCAGTCCAATCCACTTGGTCTTCGGAATCGAACCCTCGTCGCTTGGACTCAAAGTGAGACTCATAGCACTGAGCCACCCGTCCCGTGTTCACCGACGCTCAACTGGCATACACAAACATTATCCTTACATGACTAACTCAACAAGTACTCGTATGAGGGACGGGTTTGCGATTGCTGTTCAACATTAGCCTGCCTTCCTATCGAATTGTCGCCATTAGTCATCTTTAAATTTTGCAAAACTGCTGACATTCCCAGGATTCGAACCTGTGCATTTATGGCGCAGTCCAATCCACTTGGTCTTCGGAATCGAACCCTCGTCGCTTGGACTCAAAGTGAGACTCATAGCACTGAGCCACCCGAACCGTGTTTACCGACGCTCAACTGGCATACACAAACATTATCCTTACATGACTAACTCAACAAGTACTCGTATGAGGGACGGGTTTGCGATTGCTGTTCAACATTAGCCTGCCTTCCTGTCGAATTGTCGCCATTAGTCATCTTTAAATTTTGCAAAACTGCTGACATTCCCAGGATTCGAACCTGTGCATTTATGGCGCAGTCCAATCCACTTGGTCTTCGGAATCGAACCTCGTCGCTTGGACTCAAAGTGAGACTCATAGCACTGAGCCACCCGAACCGTGTTTACCGACGCTCAACTGGCATACACAAACATTATCCTTACATGACTAACTCAACAAGTACTCGTATGAGGGACGGGTTTGCGATTGCTGTTCAACATTAGCCTGCCTTCCTATCGAATTGTCGCCATTAGTCATCTTTAAATTTTGCAAAACTGCTGACATTCCCAGGATTCGAACCTGTGCATTTATGGCGCAGTCCAATCCACTTGGTCTTCGGAATCGAACCCTCGTCGCTTGGACTCAAAGTGAGACTCATAGCACTGAGCCACCCTGGAACCCAAAGTGTTTACCGACGTTCAACTGGCATACACAAACATTATCCTTACATGACTAACTCAACAAGTACTCGTATGAGGGACGGGTTTGCGATTGCTGTTCAACATTAGCCTGCCTTCCTATCGAATTGTCGCCATTAGTCATCTTTAAATTTTGCAAAACTGCTGACATTCCCAGGATTCGAACCTGTGCATTTATGGCGCAGTCCAATCCACTTGGTCTTCGGAATCGAACCCTCGTCGCTTGGACTCAAAGTGAGACTCATAGCACTGAGCCACCCGTCCCGTGTTCACCGACGCTCAACTGGCATACACAAACATTATCCTTACATGACTAACTCAACAAGTACTCGTATGAGGGACGGGTTTGCGATTGCTGTTCAACATTAGCCTGCCTTCCTATCGAATTGTCGCCATTAGTCATCTTTAAATTTTGCAAAACTGCTGACATTCCCAGGATTCGAACCTGTGCATTTATGGCGCAGTCCAATCCACTTGGTCTTCGGAATCGAACCCTCGTCGCTTGACTCAAAGTGAGACTCATAGCACTGAGCCACCCGAACCGTGTTTACCGACGCTCAACTGGCATACACAAACATTATCCTTACATGACTAACTCAACAAGTACTCGTATGAGGGACGGGTTTGCGATTGCTGTTCAACATTAGCCTGCCTTCCTGTCGAATTGTCGCCATTAGTCATCTTTAAATTTTGCAAAACTGCTGACATTCCCAGGATTCGAACCTGTGCATTTATGGCGCAGTCCAATCCACTTGGTCTTCGGAATCGAACCCTCGTCGCTTGGACTCAAAGTGAGACTCATAGCACTGAGCCACCCGAACCGTGTTTACCGACGCTCAACTGGCATACACAAACATTATCCTTACATGACTAACTCAACAAGTACTCGTATGAGGGACGGGTTTGCGATTGCTGTTCAACATTAGCCTGCCTTCCTATCGAATTGTCGCCATTAGTCATCTTTAAATTTTGCAAAACTGCTGACATTCCCAGGATTCGAACCTGTGCATTTATGGCGCAGTCCAATCCACTTGGTCTTCAGAATCGAACCCTCGTCGCTTGGACTCAAAGTGAGACTCATAGCACTGAGCCACCCGTCCCGTGTTCACCGACGCTCAACTGGCATACACAAACATTATCCTTACATGACTAACTCAACAAGTACTCGTATGAGGGACGGGTTTGCGATTGCTGTTCAACATTAGCCTGCCTTCCTATCGAATTGTCGCCATTAGTCATCTTTAAATTTTGCAAAACTGCTGACATTCCCAGGATTCGAACCTGTGCATTTATGGCGCAGTCCAATCCACTTGGTCTTCGGAATCGAACCCTCGTCGCTTGACTCAAAGTGAGACTCATAGCACTGAGCCACCCGAACCGTGTTTACCGACGCTCAACTGGCATACACAAACATTATCCTTACATGACTAACTCAACAAGTACTCGTATGAGGGACGGGTTTGCGATTGCTGTTCAACATTAGCCTGCCTTCCTGTCGAATTGTCGCCATTAGTCATCTTTAAATTTTGCAAAACTGCTGACATTCCCAGGATTCGAACCTGTGCAATTATGGCGCAGTCCAATCCACTTGGTCTTCGGAATCGAACCCTCGTCGCTTGACTCAAAGTGAGACTCATAGCACTGAGCCACCCGTCCCGTGTTTACCGACGCTCAACTGGCATACACAAACATTATCCTTACATGACTAACTCAACAAGTACTCGTATGAGGGACGGGTTTGCGATTGCTGTTCAACATTAGCCTGCCTTCCTATCGAATTGTCGCCATTAGTCATCTTTAAATTTTGCAAAACTGCTGACATTCCCAGGATTCGAACCTGTGCATTTATGGCGCAGTCCAATCCACTTGGTCTTCGGAATCGAACCCTCGTCGCTTGGACTCAAAGTGAGACTCATAGCACTGAGCCACCCGAACCGTGTTTACCGACGCTCAACTGGCATACACAAACATTATCCTTACATGACTAACTCAACAAGTACTCGTATGAGGGACGGGTTTGCGATTGCTGTTCAACATTAGCCTGCCTTCCTGTCGAATTGTCGCCATTAGTCATCTTTAAATTTTGCAAAACTGCTGACATTCCCAGGATTCGAACCTGTGCAATTATGGCGCAGTCCAATCCACTTGGTCTTCGGAATCGAACCCTCGTCGCTTGGACTCAAAGTGAGACTCATAGCACTGAGCCACCCGTCCCGTGTTTACCGACGCTCAACTGGCATACACAAACATTATCCTTACATGACTAACTCAACAAGTACTCGTATGAGGGACGGGTTTGCGATTGCTGTTCAACATTAGCCTGCCTTCCTATCGAATTGTCGCCATTAGTCATCTTTAAATTTTGCAAAACTGCTGACATTCCCAGGATTCGAACCTGTGCATTTATGGCGCAGTCCAATCCACTTGGTCTTCGGAATCGAACCCTCGTCGCTTGGACTCAAAGTGAGACTCATAGCACTGAGCCACCCGTCCCGTGTTCACCGACGCTCAACTGGCATACACAAACATTATCCTTACATGACTAACTCAACAAGTACTCGTATGAGGGACGGGTTTGCGATTGCTGTTCAACATTAGCCTGCCTTCCTATCGAATTGTCGCCATTAGTCATCTTTAAATTTTGCAAAACTGCTGACATTCCCAGGATTCGAACCTGTGCATTTATGGCACAGTCCAATCCACTTACCACTCTGCTATACCACTCATGTTAAATATGCGACAATCGCTCCATGATATCCCTCCTTGGACAAGAGACCAGTGAAGAAACTTCTCTCCTGTGGCAAAAGTTCAGGGTGCCCGAATTCGAACCTCCATCGCTTGTACCGAAACCGAGATTCATACCACTGAGCTACCTATAGCTAATACGAGAACGCTCTACTGGCATACACAAACATTATCATTACATGCCTGACTCAACAAGTACGTGAGACGGGTTTGCGATTGCTGTTCAACATTAGTCTTCTACCGCATTATCGTCATCTTTCTAGTGTTGTAAAGTATATGTCATGCCTAGGATTCGAACCTCAGACATTGCGTCACAGTCAACCTCGCACACCACTCCGCCATGCTGTGCACATCCACCCTGCCACTGTGGCTCCCCAGCTAACCCATCACGGCCAAGCGATCATTCAGGAAACGTCTACTCCGTGACCAATTTGCTACACTCTCTGGATTTGAACCTGCACCTCTAAAAAACGTTTTGCGACAAATACCACTAAGCCACCTCAGACGGACGTATGGAAACTCGTCCGTCAAACACATATCATTGACACAGTAGTTTCGAAGCAAATTGATCCAAAACATGGCGAACACTGCCGGAAAATCATAATGCAAACCAAAAAATTCTGGATTTTGAAATTAACTTGACTTAAACTTGCTGACTCAAACTCAACTCAGCCCAGTGTTCACAATACGCTCAGCCGAAAAAGTCCAATGTTTGGCAAACGTGGCCAGAGATTTCACCCAGGTTAACCCCAAACTTTCGAAATTTTGTCCGAAATCCCTAAAATTAGCTGAAAATTGCTAAAATAAAATCCGACTGTTTTCGGAGTTTAGAAAAAATAATACAAAATCCAACCATAGAATTGCGGAAATCTATGAATTCCCAGAATTGGCTGCAGAGTGGAGAAACTTGCAGCCGAAAATTCACGCAAAGTATAGCCACTAGTTGAAGAATCGTCCTAAGTCTTCCAAAATCTCCTTAAATAAGCCGGAATCACACAATCTCAATCAAGAGTCAGTGGAAAAAAAACCATCTATACACTTGTTTATCTTGAATTGCACAAAACACGGTCCGCCAATAGTCCTCTAATTGGCCCGCTAGTACCGTAGCGTACGTCCACGACGCGTTCTCGGCAAACCCGAGTGTGCACCCGGTATGCAGAGCAATCGATTCGTCAATGCCGTCACTCGGCCACCCACCCTGCCACCCGGGTCTGCCGAGAACGCGTCGTGGACGTATGTACACTACGGTACTAGCGCGCCAATTAGAGGACTATTGTCGGACCGTGTTTTGTGCGATTCAAGATAAACAGAGTATAAAATCTCCAACTTCAGGCGATTCCCCGCGGAAAATGTCCAAAAATAGTTTGCCAGCGACCGAAATGTGGGGCAACAACTACTGTATTTTCACGTAAAATTATAATTTAACTCAATTCAGACCGGAAAATTGCTCAAACTTGGTTTTTACAGTACTGGTCATAATTTTTGCGTTTTCGGCGGAAAAAAGCCTCTTTTCTCCCTCTTGTCATAACTCTGTTCAAAATTGTTCATTTGGGAAGCTAAAGTGATATTGGGAAGCAGCATTGTGTGCCCTTTCTTGTGGAATGACACATGGCTCACTATTCAACAATATACGAAGGCAAAAAAAACGCAAAAATTATGGCCAGTATTGTAAGAGCTATAGGTAGCGAAGTTCCCGTGGTAAGCTATTCGAATTCCGGGGTTTTCCAATGAGGTTTTGCTAGGAAAAAAACTAAAATTCGGTCAGAAAATTCTTTCAACCCTGCAAAAACGGTTGAAATTAGGAGAAACAAGTAGAATTTCAACATGGTAGAGAAAAAAAATCATGTAGAAAATAGGAAAGACTTTGCATGAAGAGATTCTCCTTACAGAGGGGCATATCCCAGGCCAGGTACCGCCCATTAACCCTTCCAGCCCACCTTTCCTTTTGTTAAAAATCTCCCTCTTCCTCCGTAATTACCGTAATGCAATGGTATTACGGTAATTAGAAGACCGGTATGGCGCTGAAATCTTTTGACTTCAGACACACACATATGTCCCATTGCGTCATATGGGATAATCTCTCCATCTGAATGGGACTAATCTCTACAAGCAGCGCACACAAATTTATGTCTTCGTTGACGCCATTACATATATAATATATATTTATCAACATATATATTCAACAAAAACTATATAAATATTTTTTCATAAAATAACAAAAACAACAACAATAACAAACTCAACAAGTAATAAATCCAATTATTCACCTGAAAACAACTCCTCAATTTTTGAATAAACCTCTGTATCCGGGAAATTCACCCCGAGGAATAATCGCAATCCCTCGGTCAATAGAGGATTCTTGTCTTTCACAAAAAGTGGCGCGAAAATCCGCCGCACTTTCGTCAATGAGGACTCCGAAAGCAGCTTGAACACTCGACGAATCACAGATGAGACGGCTGCCGTCAGCGTACCCCATTCCACCACCTGCAAAATTGGATTTTATAGGATAATAGGAAAATTTACGAAACAAAGTTCAGATTGAATTGAGGTGAATTTTTTGATTTGTTAGGCTTACTTTTCACATTTTTTTTTCATTTTCAAGTTATTCCTCACTTTTTGCAGAGACGCGTCGCGGCCTGCGTGCGGTCTTCGGCGGTATAAATCAAAATTTCAAATTGGGTTAGGTTCAGACAATCCACATTTAAATCAATATTGACTCCATTCATAACATATTAAATGAACGCGTCGCGGCTCGCTCACGGTCTTCAGAGCCACAAATCAATAGATGTCGATACTACCGCTTTGTTGCTTTCTAAGGTCAGTTAGGCAGAAATAAATCCCGAGCTTCTCACATTCCAACCAATTTTTATGATACTCACCCAACACTAAAGGGAAGCGTCGCGGCTCGCGTGCTGTCTTCGGCGTTAGAAATCAATAGTTCAACGGAATTAGCGCGTAGGCAATTTACTTTGTTATGTTAGGTAGCCATAAACTCAGATACTGTGCTTATCTGGGCTAAATTCCGGTCCGCAATTGCGTCTCGACACGCTTTGCGGCCGCACGCTCCCGAATCGGAAGAGCTTCCAGCGCCGCAGCCGCCGATCTGCTGACTCTAGGTGGGCTTTTGAAACTGGAAACTAAGAAAAATTAGAGAAAATTGTATAAAAAAGCCACGTGGGGTCGGCTTTGGCGCTGGAAACCCGACTGACTCGAGCGCGTGCGGCCGCAAAGCGTGTCGAGACGCAATTGCGGACCGGAATTCGGCCCAGATAAGCACAATATGTAATTCACCTCCGGCGTTGGAAATCAATACTTCAAAAGGATCGCATGAGCAAATTTCTTTGTTATGTTAGATAGCCATAAGCTCAGACAATCCACATTTAAATAAATATTGACTCTGTTCTTGGCATTTCAAATGGACGCGTCGCGGCTCGCATACGGTCTTTAGCGACAAAAATCGATTGATTTTGATATTATTGTTTTGTTGCTTTGTAAAGTCAATTAGGCTGTAATAAACCTCGAAAATCTCAAATCCAAAGTAATTTTCAAGATATTCACCCAACACTAAGAAGAAGCGTCGCGGCTTGCGTGCGGTCATCGACTTCACAAATCAATATTTCGAAAGGATCGTGCGCATACGCAGTTCACTTTGTAATGTTACGCAACCATAGACTCAGATAATCCACATTTAAATCAATGATGCCTCTAGCCATGAAATTTTGAATGGACGCGTCGCGGCCCGCCTACGGTCTTCAGCGCCGAAAAATCAATAGATTTCAATATTATCGCTTTGTGACGTCAGCTAGGCAGCAATAAATCTTGAACATCTCAGTTCCGAACTACTTTTCAAGACTTTCACCGTACTAAAGGGAAGCGTCGCGGCCTGCGTGCGGTAGTGAACCTTTGAAAAAAAATCTCACAAAGCAGCTGAGCGAAATGCTTGCTTTAAATTGTTGGGTGTAGTATACTTTGTAAAAACGAAAATGTTATCACGCGTGCGTTCGCGAGCGATTCTGCTCTTTCTGTCTACCCTCAGCACTTTCGCTCACTTGAAATTCTGTTACGCACAAACACGCCAAGGAACGTGGGCATTTCGTTTTTTCAAAACCTACAACCACTAATTGCCGGAAATTCACTCTCACGTTTTGGAGAAACGCGTCGCGGTTCGCGAGCGGTCATGAATGTGAGGAATCAGTAAACTTTGGTAAGCAGCGCAGATGTGTTATCGTCTTGTTGGGATAAGTAGCATAGGTTTTCGAAAATGTCACTTCTGAAGTAATTTTCAAGGTCTTCTTTGCGCGTCGCGGCTCGCGCGCGTTCTCTTCATCTGGAAATCAATACCTTTCTAGCCGCGCACGCATTGTTGGTTTTCCCCAACGCACTCGAATCGTAAGGAACCGAAACATTTTCAAACATGTTCTTCTTGGTTTATTTTGAAGCTACATTGAGACACATTGGAAGGCAGGCGTCGCGGCCTGCGCGCGGTTCTCAGCATCGAAAATCAATACTTTAATACGGTCACGCGCAAGTGAAGTTTGCTTCGTAAGGTTAGATAGGCAATATTTTCGGATAATTCACAACCAACTTCATTCTGCTTATGACGCCCTAAAAGGGAGCGACCCGGTTTGCGAGCTGTCTTGAGCGAAAGAAATCGATAATTTGGATACAGCCGTTCACAAGGATTTCTACCTTAACAGATCAAACGCTTAATGTTTTCAAGTACCCAATTTTTCGAATTCATATTGCATTTCGCTTTCCATGCACTGAAGAGACGCGTCACAAGCCGCAAAGGGTCATCAGTTCAAGAAATCAATACTTTTTAAAAATCGATTTAAGGATGCGTAAGGGTTCTTTACTTCATAACGCCAGAAAGCCATGCCCTTCAAACGATTATCCTCTATTTCGGCGTGAAATTTGATTCCGTCGATCGCGTGCGTGTGCGCGCGTATGCTGCGTCTCCTTCTCAACCACCCTTTCCCGCTGCCTCTCCCCTCGCGTCGTGCACGCACGCGAAGGAGCAACGTTAATTTGGCTTCGAAATAATGTATAACTTCTAATTTCATTTCAAAACTATTCAAGCCTTAAAAAACGCGTCACGAATTGCATGCGGTCCCCAGCGTCAGAAATCAATTAATTTTGACCTAGCTGTGCGCCAGTACAATTTAATCCATAGGACTTTCTAGTTAACAATTTTTTAGCTACAGACAAATGTCATGCCCGAAAGTGAAGCGTCGCGGTACGCGCGCGGTTACCAAGATCGGAAGATATCACGATTTTTCGTGTAAGCACAGAATACAAAGGACAGGTGCCTACCTTCAGAATAGTGATCGGTAAGACTTCATTCGCAATGATATGATGAATCAGATCAGCTAGTCGAGTCCGAGCCCTGAGCTTCAGCGTCTCCACCTCTCGAATTCGATCCCACAACGCATACTGTGTCGTCAACTAAAATTTCAAAAAAAAAAGAAATAAATTGGTATTTTTTCAGAATAATATTCAATCTGAGTACATATTTTTGGTAGCTAATTCTCCGAAAAAATCAAATTCTGCCAGCGTCGCGCCGCATGACAGCGCGATGCGTGCCAAGATACGCCAACTCTGTTGGGATCCCCTCCCAGACTCACCGCGAATCGCTTGTCAAAGTCGCAGAACCTCGCAATCAGCATCGGATAGAACGGATTGAAAGTCTTCTCCTTCAGCAGCATTATGATGAGCACATAAATAATCTCCCGCTCCTGCTGGCCTTTCAGAGACAGTCGAAGAAGCCGCTCAAACGCACTATCCTCATCATCGGAGGTTGCTGAAAAAAAAAAGAATTCTTATATTAAAATTTAAAATTTAAAAATCAATACAAAAAAATATTCTTCAAAAATCGATATTCCTCACCTACTGTGCAGAAAATATTCCGTCGAACATCCGTATTCATTTTGGCCCTTTTCGCCAGCTCTACAATCTCTTCCGGGAACGCCTGCACATTTCTCGCCGCCACATCGCTGCCGCTCGCGGCCACGCCCTCGTGGACCACTTTATACGCGGAACCCACCACCCACCTGAAAATCGAAAAAAAAAATTAGAATTTCGCCAAGAAAAAATTCATAAAAGGCTATCACCATCTTCCCCGCTCGTCAGCGTGAAGAATGTCGTCCAGCGACATGCCCAACTCCTTATCCGAAGCCAATTTATTTTCTGAAAAAAAAAACAAGGTTTCACTATTTTTTACAGGAATTTTCGAAAAAAAACGTACTTTTTCGCTGGCCATGGAAGAGCTTCAAATGATGTTCTATGACAGACATGTCGATGTTGGTCGGTGGAGCTTTTTGAAGCGTCTGCAAAGTTTCTCCGAGGAACTTAGCTCTTGGCCTGAATATAAAATCAATTTTGAGGACGAAAACACGTGTTTTCAACACAGCCAAACTCACAAAGCAGAAAACACGGCCACTTCCAGAGCTGCAGAGACCTTCGACATCTCTTCAGAGAACGCCGCCCATTGCGATCGACGCAGGACCTTGTAGGCATCTGAACACTAATAGGAATAACTACAGTCCAGGGCAGCGGAAAAAAGGCAGTTGTGCGGTTGCGTATTTCCAATTAACATACTGTAGGCTGCGCCATAATCGACGGCGAAACTAAATTTTTTTCATGAATTTTGAAGAATAAACACCGGAAACCCGTCCACTAAATCTCCCCATAAAGCTAGGGTTTTTTGATTCACTGTCATCCATCCCTTCATAGAAATCTATTTTAGGCAGTTCATACAATCATCGAAGAATGTTATGAGCTCCAGTTCGTCCACTGTAAATGCGCCATGCCAGAAACACTGCAAGTCTCAATAGCGCAGTGGATAGTGGTGCCACCAACCAGTCGCGAGCTCCCAGGTTCGAGTCTAATATCTGCCAAATATTCTGCAGAACAATATTTTTCACTTTTCAATGACGGTTATGATGAATGAACTGTAAATAGAAAATGTGCTCAACGTTGTTCACCTTCAAAAACACCTTGTCAAAAATTTTGGCAGCACTGAGAATTGAACTTGAGCCTCCTGATGGGGATCCGCGGCGATAACCACTGCGCTACAGAGATTTACAGGAGGACCTAACAAAGCGCAAGTTATTTCCAGCTCTCTAACCCCCCCCCAAATCTTTCTGCCATTTCGTGATCACTAAAACCTTTCCAAGAACGTACTTTTGTGATTCTTTGCCGTGCAGGTTTGATAAACGGTGAAACTGGTTTATTAGTGGCCTGACGTTTCGAACAAATCGTAACCTTTCCAAGATTTTCGAAATTCTTCAGTCACTTTCTGCAGCATACCCAACTTTCTCTAATCTCTCCTAGCCTTCCCTAGCTTCATCGAGCCATCAGGTCTTTCGAGAAGTCACAGCTTTCTAGGCCTGTCACTATGAAATAATTCAGGAAGTCTTCACAAGCGTCCGTCCTCTTAGACTTGAGGAAGTTCTCGAAACATTCCAAGGGCTCTTCAGTACAGCCCTAGGGCTTTTTTCAGCCTTTTCAGTAGCCTCTTGAATTTCTAAAAGCTTTCAACGAGATCAGCGCTCTTCAAGACGTTTTTAAAAGTAGGAAGCGTCTTCAAAATTCTCGCTATTTTCTGGAGCTTTTCCTTCCTGAGCTTCTAGAGCTGCTTTGGGGCTCATCGAACGTTTTCCCGCTTCTCCCTTGGCGCTTTTAGAAATTTGCTGAAACTTTTTGAAAGTCTCAGGGTGTTTTCTGGCACACAAAAAATAAAATCTACAACCGGGCAAGGTAAAAACCATAGTAACTCTGTAGATAAAGTACAATTGTGTGGGAGAGCGGTCGTCCTAATCCAGGCAGGAATAGATATGAAACAGCAACCGCTCAAAAAATTGCTGAATCAAGTGATAAGGGTGGGTTACGGGGGTTTTTATCTTGCCCGGTTGTTGATTTTCTTTTTTGTTTCTGGCACACTTCACTTTGAATCTTCAAAATCACGCCACAAGTTTCTGGCATATTTGTCAACATTAGAACGTTCTCGTTTTAATTCTTTTTTTAAAGGTTTCCCGAATTCTATGGTAAGCCTCCGGCAATTCCCGGAACTGTTTGTGGAAATTACTTCCAATACCTAATTCAGTCTGCCAGCAAGCTATTGAGGACTCTAACCTCATGAGACTCAGCAACTGCGGAATAGTCTAAAAAAGCGAGAAGACGCGGGAAAGCTCTTCTGAGACTACGTTATCGATCGTCGTAACGCGTCACCGTGTCGCTTCCTGCCGCTAACAAGGAGAGAACACTTGAACAAAGTGGCCATTTGGAATGAAGGATACGCTGCCAAGACCGTTTTCTGCAATGGAATTCGAATGTTCCCTGCGTAACAACAGAAGGGTCCCCTGAACAGAGCTGTAAGCGCAAAGTGAATGTACAGAGATGGACCGACTCGAATCAAGAACGGCTTCGTCTCTTACGCGCGGAGCACACCCGGTTTGTGAAGGATCATCTCGCCAAAGCGGCCGTCAACCCTATTCTCGGTAATGTGCCGCCCAGGGTATGTGATACCGAGTCCGAGCTCGGTAGGCGCGCCAGGTGTAACCTTGCTTCGTTGCGCTGCGGACATTCTCCATTGCTTATGTCTTACCTGCACAGGCTCGACAGTAGCCAGCCTGACGTGTGCCCAGACTGTGGAAACCAAGGCCACGACACTAAACACCTATTTCATTGTCCGAAGAAGCCAACAACGCTCACTACAATGGACTTGTGGACGAATCCAGTGCTGGTCGCCCAGTTTCTCAACTTGTGAAGAAACCCCTCTCAGTGGCTGCAAAGAAGAAGGAGAAGAAGCTGTAAGCGTTTTCACGGCTCCGCGGATAGGTATGGGTCACCTCTCAGGCTACTTGTAGGGTGTTCCGAGATTTTTCTCGGATTCTCCTCAGAACTTATATTTCGGTGAAAGGGTATTTAGGGTGCTAAACAAGAATCCACGGTCCATTTGTCGATATTCCGGTGTTTACGGTAGAAAACGGTGAGAATGGTGTCAACTAACTCGCGAAACTCCTTTTGAAATTTGAAAATCGAGAAATATATGCCAGAAACATGATCTTAGAAACACATAATTCATTTCGAATGGCCACTTTTCCCTAGTAGGCTTCCCCTATCAGACCGTCTTTAAGCCGACTAACTCTACGAAATCAGTTTGTTTTTTTGTTATAATAAACATTGGGAAACCCTGACAGATTACCTAATACAGCATGAGGTCCTTTTGAAATCCAACAAAATCAGTTTCGTTCAACTGAAAATAAACCTCACATGTTGCCAGCGTGACAATCAGCTGCAAGTTGTCGACATTTAGCTGTTCTCGTAACTTTTCCATAACCTCCAAGATCACCGATCCTTTTACTATCTGAAACACATGAGCTCACAGAGAAAATTTGAAATGGATCGGCCAGCAGCTGCTGACTTCGTTCTGCACTGAACACCAACAAAATATAGAGAAACCAACGTGGAAGTTGAGCATGTGGGCAATGAAAACCACACTGTTCTCGAGTTTCTTATCGTCCTGAGTCTGTGGCCGTGAACCCTCCTCAACAAAATCTCGCAAGAATACTTCAACAAAATATGCGGCTGAAAAAAACAGGCCTCAATGAGAATTCGACAAAAAATTGATTTCGAAAGTTTTTGATCTACTCACAAATTTCTTCGCTCGTGAAGGTATGAATGTGAGCCAAGAACAGGGCATATAGCGAGAGCAGCTGATCCTGAAGCCGATATGGAGCACAGATCAGTCGCGACAGTATACGAGTCAGACACGACTTTACATCTGAAATCATTAGAAAAATTATTTAGTTGTGGTAACCGCGACAAAAAATCGTTCAACATGAAAAAATACTATAGAGTATATTATGCTCGGCGAGAGTGTACGACGATTCGCATACTCTGAACGTCGTTCATACTTCCGCCGTAGCGCGTAGCGGGGCAGTGCAGTCCTATAATATTGATCATTCGACGCGGCATGATCAATATTATAGGAATACACGCTCGGCGACGGAAGTATAACTGACGCCTAAGACACGCGAAACCTTGAAAAGGGCCAAAAGCCACAACAGGTGACAGCGAGCAATCAATGGCGGCAGCTGGCGACAACGTGTCACTCGATAGGACGCTTATAGTCATCAATCCTATGATGAAGCAGAGAATTACTGGAACTTTGATAGGCGACAGTCGTCGACTATAAACGACATCAAGTGACAAAGATCGATGCTGCAAGCAAACTATGTACAGAAGAGACAATTTGAGAGCGCCGATGTACAGCAATGCACAGCGGATTTGATGAGCGACAATAGGCGAGAATGAGCGACAGCAAGCGATATTGGACCAACCTCATCGGAAATATGAATATAGACGATTTTAGAAAGTCAGTGTATAGCAAGGAACAGCCGAATTTGCCCGCGCGACAGTAGGCGACAGTGATTGCCAACAAGCGACAATGAGCGACATTGGGCGACACCAAACGGAAATCACAACATAGAAGATCTGAGAAAGTTAGCGAAGAAAATTCAAACAACAGGTTTTGTCAGCGAAAGACGGCGGTAGCGCGCGGCAGGTAACGACACCAATCAAAAATTACAACAAAGCACTTTGGATAAGATCAGTTCATTATCTCACATGAAAGTTCTGAGCGAAATCTGAAAACATTCCTTGGAACACTCTAAAAATGCCCTGATAAGGTATAATTACCCTTCCGCTGAGCGTAGAAAAACGTCTATAACTTTTTTCAGAGTGATTATAGACAGCTAAGGAGGGCTGATTCAGATTCTACGAAGAAAATTGGTTTTAGAGAAGTATATCTCACTTGGAATGGCCAGGCGTCCTAACCCAGCGACAGTTGGCGACACTGAGCGACAAATAGCGTAGAGAGTAAGAAAAAGCGATGTTCTGCGAAAATGAGCGGAAATCGTCACACAAGACAACAAGAAAACACACTAAATTTTCTTCAGATAAAAGAGCCAGAAAGGCGACACTGAGCGACAACAAGCGACAGACATCATCAAGTGGAAATCTTAATAGGAAGACCTGAGAAAGTAGTTTGTAGGCGACAATGAGCGACAACAAGCGAAAACAAGCGACATTCAAGAAAATCTAAAACGAAAACCACAACAACGTGGGTAGGCGACAATGAGCGACAACAAGCGAAAACAAGCGACATTCAAGAAAATCTAAAACGAAAACCACAACAACGTGGGTCCGAGACTTGATACTTAACAATTCACAGCGGCCGTTGTTGAACGTCAGTGAGCGATAGCTAGCGACTCTGGACGATACTAAGCGGCAATTTTTATAAGCGCAATCAGGCGACACTGCGCGACAACAAGCGACATTAGACGATACTAAGTGGAAATCATAATAGGAAAAGCTGAGAAAGTAGGTGTGCAACAATCAGCAAGGACCTTGATTATTATGAGCGACAATGAGCGACAACAGGCGACATTCAACAAAATTTAAAACGAAAACCACAACAATGTGGGTCCAAGACCTGATACTTACCAATGTACAGCGGCCTATGTTGAACGTCATGTGAGCGACAGCTAGCGACTCTGGACGATACTAAGCGCAATTAGGTGACAATGAGCGACAACAAGCGACATTAGACTATACTAAGTGAAAATCATAATAGAAAGATGTGAGAAAGTAGGTGTGCAACAATCAGCAGGGACCCTGATTATTATAGGCGACAATGAGCGACAACAAGCGACATTCAACAAAATCTAAAACGGAAACCACAACAACGTAGGCTCGAGAGTTGTTACTCAACAATGTACAGCGCCCTCAGTTGAACGTCAGTGAGCGATAGCTAGCGACTCTGGACGATACTAAGCGGCAACTTTGATAAGCGAAAGTAGGCGACAGTGAGCGAAAACAAGCGACATTGAGCAACAGTAAGCGAAAATGACAAGTGAGGATATATGAGAAAGTCAGTATACAACAACATTATGTGCAATTTGATGAGGGACACCAAGCGACACTACCCGATATTGAACCCAAAATGTCAAAAGCCGATTCATTGAAGAGGAAAATGAAGTCAAAGACATACATACGTCAACAAGCGACAATGGGCGGCGCCAAGCGACAGTGGGCGACATCACCGAAAAAGTCTTAAAAATTAATTTCACCGTAGAAACTCACCATTCTTAGAATTGTTCTGCCAGACCTCAGCAATCACTTGATGACTTCTCACGAGTGTACCTTCCGAGAGTCTGAAAATTATGTTGTTTAGAGATCACAAAGCATAATATGATCCTGAATCAAGCTCACCTATTGAGGGTTCCCATCAGTATTCGATCAATTTTCATTTTCGACTCACTATCGCCTCCTTTCGCGTCTAAATCCTCCAGCTTCTTATGCGCGCCCTTCAGATCAAGGCTCACCACCTTGCCAGTTTTACTGAAATCCCCAACTTTAGCTCGCTCAAAGTATAGTTAGGTCCTTGGCTTACTTCCTCAAGGAAAAACATTCAAATCTCACCCGCGGCTGAAGTCGCGATCGCGTGCGCTGGCCCCCTAATCGATTCAGGTCGAGAGAAGAGCGCAGCCGATCAGCTTACCTTACCGCCAGCCGCCGGTGAGATTTGAACCGCCCGCGCCAGCCGTGAGTGGAATTTAAATGTTTTTTTTCTTAAGGAAGCAAACCACGGACCTAACTATATGTACACCCAAACTCACGTTACCTGCTAACCCTCCGCCCATAAATATCCTCCTTATACTCCTCCTCAGCCTCGTCCTCGCTTTGATCTTCCTAAAAAATCTTTCTCTTCAGACAGAAAAGACCAAAATATGAAGGAATAGGTTTTTTTGAAACTTACACCATCACTTCCAACATCATCCTTATCGATTTCCTCTTCCTCACCTTCCTCATCCCCTTCTTCACCATCAAACTCCTCGTCTTCATACTCTTCTGAGCCTCCTTCTCCAAGGTCACTCCCTGCATCTTCCCCATCCTTTTCATCGTCCGCCTCGCTGAGGTCGTCTCCTAATAGCATACTGATTCACTACACAAACAATTGAACATTAGGAAAAAACTGAAACAAACTTAAAATGCTCTTTAGATTTTTTTCAATTTTTTTGACTAGTCTATCTTTTCACATGAATTTTCATTTTTATCACAATTAATTGAATATTCGAATTCTCTTCCATAGTGAAATCCGTGAACAGCTTAATAACAAAATCTATGGTGGAAAATGTATTTCAAACACATACACTCTGTTTTTTTTCCTTTCGATTAGCAATGAAAGCGACGTTTAGGGTCAAGCGTGGTTGTGTAGGTTCTCAACGTGTAGTAAGGGGGTCATCTAAATTTTGGCTCAATAATGGATATTTCGTGTGAGGATCGTAAGAATTCCGACCGAAAAAAAACGAACATCTGTACAAAGAGGATTGTAGCATTTTCGAAAAAAAAATCGACCATCGAAGGCAGAGGGGATCGTAGCTCCTGAAAGGTCCTACACAACGGCCCGCTTGACCCTGGCGCATTTACCGAACGTTTATCGATTTTCGTTATTTTGTGCACCACAGCTACAAAAATCAAAATAATTCCAAATTCTATTCAAAAAACTGAACCAAACTTATCCCGATGCGAATCGTGCGAGAGATAAAGGCCTTTTTTATACAAATCTTCTTGATTCTTTCGAATTTTCTTCCACGCTATCACAACAAAAATCAATTACGTTAACAATTTTACACAGAAAAAAATCCGAAAACGGTTATGCCCTACAACCTATGATGAAGAATGGGCTCACCTTTCAACGCGATGTCCTGATCAGTTGACGACGCCAGAATTCCTTTTCGATCCTCACTATCACAGAACTCCAATAAATCTGCATAAAAAAGGATATGGATCTTTGAGAGAAAAAATATTTCGGGGAATTTTCGATTTTTCACAATTTTACCTTGAAATTCAATCCCAAACATAGCAAAACTGCTGATTAACAGATTAAAATAGAGCGTTCAAGGGTCCGGCAGTCCCACAAGACGTCTAATCTCACGACTTTCGCGCGTTTCCAAAAATTTCAGGTGTTTCCCTATCGAAAACCGATTCCCAAAACCGAAACACCTTACCCTAAACCTAAATTTTCCCGAATTTGTACCTTTTTCCGACCATCCCTGGTCCAGAAAAAAAGTTCAAATTAATTCTAAGCCGACCTCAGGCGTCCTAAAGAGCAGGAGGTAGGTATGATCGGACCGTTGCGCCAAATTTCGGGGGAGCTACGACCCCCCCTGTTGACCGAATATTTTCAGAAAAATCCAGGGTTTTTTACGATCCACATAAGAGTGAACCTTACACTAAAAATGCATACTCCTCACGCGCAACTGGCTATTGTTACCTCATTTTAGCTTACCAAGTGGTTTGGGGAAAATTCCATTTTTTCTCTATTTTTTAATTTTTTACGACCTCCCCTCTGAATAATATTTTTTTACAAACATTTTTCTAAATTTTTACGACCTCTGTTGCGCCGAGTCGCAACCCTGCTCAACCCTGCCCATAAACTGTCCCAAGCTAAACATGAAATGTAAGACAATTTTACCCCAGAAGATCAAAGAGATCGCACAGAGGCACCACGAGACTCTTCCACCCTTCGGTTTTGGCAAAAATCTACAAAATTCTCTTGATAAAAACTCCATTCCTACTCACAATCCAGCCCATCGTTGGTGAAGGACTTCGGCTTCTTCGCCTTCTTTCCCTCTTTGATTCCAAGCAGCTTCGAATATCGATTGATGTCAATATCGTCCTGCTTCTCGCCATCTCCCTCCATTGCAATCTGCTGCTTTTTCTCCTAAATCGCATTTTTTGGTTATGACAGTGGGCGTGGCAACTAGATATAAGCTCCGCCCAAATAGAAATTTCACCTGCACTTCCTTGAGATACTGCTCATAGGTAAGATCCGCATCAGAGTCGGATTCTGACGAATCTCCCCGCTTTCGACGTTTCTTTCGAGACTCATCCTCATCAGAATCCTCCTTTTCCACAAACTCCGCCTCCATTTCTCGTCGCTTCTTTTTCCGTTTTTTACTTTTATTCTTGCTCATAAACGCCTCTTCCATCACCTTCTCGATCTCAAACACATGATTTTATTATTGCAAAAAAATTGAGAAAAAAAAATTGAAAAAAAAACCAACCGGCTGGTGTCGACTACGTGCCACAGTCTGTAGCTTCCTCATTTGTTTTGCACGTTTCCTGTCCAACTTCCTCGACGAAAAACCGCCACTCTGCTCCGACTTCACCACTGCCATCCATTTTTTCAGGCCCATAACTGATCGCGAAACCTGAAATTTCAATTTTATAAGTTTGTCATAAGAAGGAAAACCACGAGAACAGGGCGGATGAAGATTTCAAGGAACTGCCGAGTACAGCTCTGATGTAAGTGGAAAAAGCCTTGATCAAGATGGAAGAATTAAGGGGTAGACGAAGTTCTGAAATCCATGTCAAAGCTGAGCCTCTTGGTGGTGATTTTACAGAGTTAAGATTAAAGGCGAGCCCCTCCCCCTTTTTTCCCAGAATCTCAGTGAACGCTCCCACACATATCTGCATTTGTAAACAGTGCACACAGACCTACCCTCTAGAAAACGTCGTAAATAACATCATTCGAGGCACTAGCGACGCGCGCGCGCGCGACGCCACGGCCTCCGTCTGCCCTACGCTCTCTCACTGTCTCTAACCTCCGCTCCGCACAAGCACGCGTGGGAACCAAGTGAATTTCGCCGTTTTATAACCTGTAGATGATCGGTCAATACAAAAACGCTTGGGAATCCGCCATTGTAAGCAGAACCCATTATTGGCTTAGAAAACATCGAAACGGGATAGCGACCCCTCCATCCATCACAGTCGATAGAGGGGTCGTACAACTTAGAAATAGGTCGGCACTGACTCTGAACACTGATGCCTTTGAAAGCGTCAATCAGGGTCGAACGGGGTTGTGAAATTTCGCAACCGGGTAGGAAAGGGGGGGAGTCGCAAAATTTTCGGCCCGAAATTGAAGGGTAAGGGGATCGTAAAATTTTTGAACCAAAAATTAAAAATTCTGGAAGCGAAAACATTAGGAATCACTTCCCAGTACCAAAAAATCTCATTATTCCCTGACAGAAAAAGTAACCAAAAATTACACTTCGTGGGGGGGGTCGCAAAAATTTCAAATTTTTGGAAAACATTCGATGGCGGGAGGGGGGGTCGCTCTGATTTCGGAAATTTACACAACGCCCCGCTTGACCCTGGCGTCAGTACGGGTGCTAAGAAGTGATAGGAAAAGGATTACGATCCCCAAGATAAACGGGCAACGGAGGGGTCGTAAACGAAAAAGTATCAGAGAAAATTCGTAAAAGGACCAGTTGCAAAGCCCACATTGATGGCAGAACTGTACTGTGCTTCTCTCGGCCGAATTCCGGCCCGCGATTGCGTCTCACAACGTTTTGCGGCCACACGCTCCCGAGTCGGAAGAGTTTCCAGAGCCGCAGCCGCCAATCTGTTGACTCTGGGTGGGTTTTGGAAGCAGGAAACTGAAAAAAAATTGGAGAAAACTGTATAAAAAAGCCACATCGAATCGGCTTTGGCGCTGGAAACTCGACCGACTCAAGCGCGTGCGGCCGCAAAGCGTGTCGAGACGCAATTGCGGACCGGAATTTGGCCCAGAGAAGCACAGTAGTTTTTCAAGAGCAGGCGAAGCAGCTGCTCAAATCAGTGTAAAAGAACTACGACCCCTCCAGCGGAAGATCGCAACTGGAGGGTGGGGAGGGGTCGTAATCGCATTTTGCTTATTGTTAGGAACAAATGTAGTGGAGCGTTAATTAGACACGAAGCGGAATGACTGCGAAAAATCTTTACAATAAAACTGCAAGGCCTCTAAACACGACGCGACCCCCCCCCCTTACAGCAAGAGGTCAATAGAGGGGTCCTAACCATAAGATTGTTTGCGAACAAACGAGGAAGTACTACTCATATCACTAGAATGAGTCAAGGAAAAGCAAAGCGAGGGAACCAGAGGGCCAGGTCGTCTAATAGGCTCATATGGAGGGGTCGCAGTTTTGGGATCTACCGTCGATGTTGAAAAAAAAAACCAGAAACTTTGCAAAATCCCCACAGAAATTCAAATTTCACTATACTTTCAAACGTCTAGCTTCCAAACTGATGTTCTTACGAGTCCCCATGACCATGACCTGAAGCACGCAGCGCAACCGCGTTGCACGTATAAAACAAAACAAAAAACTATAGATACCAGTTGTTGCTCACCTACAGCAGAAAACCCACTTGACAAGTGAATCCACGAGATAACCAGTCAGCGCTTCTGACGTGGCTCCTCCTCCAATAGATTTCCGAAATCAAACAATACCCCACCATTCTCACATCTGACTCCACAATGAGCTGTACATCCTTTGGAGAGGAAGCTCCCGAGTTCCTCGACGTATGGGAGGTCGAGGCCGCCGGAAAGATGAAAATCCTTGAGGCACAAGAGCGCCGACATAATCGCGTCGTTGAGGCTCACTATCAGGCTGAGGTTGAACTCGAGCAGCTCAGACAGGTGAGGCTCTTTAACCTACAAAAATTGGAAAAACCTAAGTTTTTCTCATTATAACAGCAATTGGAAGCGCAATGTCAGGAGAAATTCAACAAGGTCGAAGGAAAAATTCTACTCAAGGAGATCAAAGGTCGTGCTCACATCGAGGACGAGCTGACCTACATGGAAGAACGAGTAAAGCTGTGCAAGCCACTGGTAGGTTGCCGTGCTGAAGACCACACATGACGCTTAGTCCACTCCTAACTTTCCCTAAAACCACCAAAGATGCTGACCCTTCTCTGGGTAACTCCCGAGAGTAATATTCGAGGGAAGCCATACACCGAGGTGCAGACCCTGAGGACCACCCGTGAAGTTTAGCCCATTTCAAACCCCAGGACTCGGCACTCCAGGGGCCACCCGTGAATCCGACCCATTCTTGAAGATGAAGCCCTTACCCAGTAGCCCCCTGAAATTCACTCCCCAAAATTAATAAGTCTGAAACCTCAGTAACCACCTAAGAAATGTAGCCCACTCCAACTCATTCCCATATTTGATACCTGGGACCCACCCATCAATGGGTTCACTCCCACGATTGGCACCCTACAGCTATACCTATAAAAATTTGGATCCCTCCCACCCATTCCCAATCGATGCACCCTAGGACCACACATGAAGTCTAGACCTTTCCCACACGTTCTTGCCACTACTACCTTAAAAACCACCCATTGAGTTTAGTCCTCTTCCATACAATCCCGTACTAAGCACCCATGGACCACCCATGAGGTTCAGCCCACTCATACCCGTTACCAAGTTGTTATCCAAAGAACCACCCGTGAATTCTGGTCCTCTCCCACACGTTCTCGCAACTGATATCTTAGAAACCACAGTTTCGTCTCCTCCAACCAATTTCCAAGGTTGGTTTAGTGGCGAACACCCATAAAGTCTAGTCTTCTAAAACTCATTTCCAAGGTTGGTCTCCTGGGGAGCACCCATGAAGTTTAGCCTCTCCCCACCCAATCCCGTGCTTACACCCAGGGACCACCCATGCGGTTCAGCCCACTCAAACCCGTTACCAAGTTGATATCCAAAGAACCACCCGTGAATTCTGGACCTCTCCCACACGTTCTCGCAACTGATGTCTTGGAAACCACCCATTAGGTTTAGTCCTCTGGGATATCTTAGAAACCACCGTTTAGTCTCCTTTAACCGATTCCCAAAGATGGTCTCTCAGAAACCACCCATGAAGTTTAGTCCTCTGAGCACATTCCAAAGGGTGGTCTCCTGAAGACCACCAATGAAGTTTAGTCTTCTCCAACCCATTCCCAAGGGTGGTCTTCTAGCAACCACCCATGAAGTTAAGCCCCTCCAACCCATTTCCAGAATTGGTCTATTAAAGACCACCCATGAAGTTTCGTCCATTCGACACGCTCCTCTAATCGTGATCCTCTCGCAACCTACCAGAGGAGTTTAGTCTTCAACAATTAAAATTACATGGTTGAAACCCCAGGGCCCAAACATGACCCTCGATTCCCCCAACTTTTTCGCATAAATGCGATTCTATAGACCACCCATGAAGTTTAGTCCCCTGCAAGACACTCCCATGGTTGACTACCTGCAGACCACCTCTGGGCTTTTGTTCTCTCCAACTTTTTGAACAAATCTGGTAACCTACGAGCCACCCATGAAGTTCAGTACCCTTCAACTCACTCCCATAATTGACATTCAGAAACCACAAAAAAATTGGTATTCCTCCACCCCGTCTGAAGAGTTGGTATTTTGAGGGCCACCCATGAAGTTTGGTCCTCTCCCACAGGTTTCCACAACTAATATTATCTCACGAACCACCCATAAAAGCTCGTTCACTCCAACCCAGTCATGAGGCTGACACCCAGGGACCACCCATGATGTTGAGACCCTCACACGTTCCCAAATTCGGAATCTCAAAAACTTCCCTTGACGTTTGTTCCTCACCCAAGAGGCACCACCTATGAGGTTTGTCCGTCTGGAACCCTTAGCCAGAGTTAGCATCCTAGGGTCCACCCATGAAGTTTAGTTCAGTCCAATTAGTTCCCAGAACTCCAATCATCCGGACCACCCATAAACTCCAGTTCACCTCACCGAGGACAAATCCGGAAGGAAACGAAACACTCTCTATTGTTACTAGCTATAGATCGCCGCTACGCACCCGCACGCACGCACACCCTCCGCCAACATACAGCCCATAAAACGGCCAATGTCTCACCGTCGACTGCGTACCACGCGCTGCGCGACCGCACGTGCGTCGGAAGCAGACGAGTTTTGGCCGCCGCGCGACTAGTTTCGGCCGCCGCGCGGCAGCCAAAACTCGTCGCGCGGCGGCCAAACCCGTCTGCTTCCGACGCGCGTGCGGTCGCGCAGCGCGTGCGGTCGCGCAGCGCGTGGTACGCAGTCGACGGTGAGGCATTGGCCGTTTTATGGCCTGTACAATCTCCCTATTCTAGTGAAATGTATTGTACACCTTACCTTTCAGATCGTAGAACTACTGATAAAACTGACAACTACGGCAAAGTACGCAGTCCATTGTAATATTGATACCCGCCGCTGGGTACGCGGAATCGACAAGCGGTCTGTAATACCGCCCGATCGACGCATATGTGACGAGGTACGTTTATGTCCGTCTGCGCGCGCGTCTCGCGCAGCAGCAATCAGTGATCGATGGCTATTTGTCAACGTTTGCCGCTGCGCGACCGCTCGCGTCAAATACGTACGCTCCCACTTCGACCTCTTCCACTGGAACAGCCTGATTTGAAATTCAAATTTGCCACCGCGACGCTCACGCCCGCCACGCCAGGGATATTATGGTTCGAAACTCATGCTCCTATTTTCAGACCACATGGGAACTAATTCAGAAATGTGCATCGCAATGTGAGAAGATCTCGTCAAAGATATATAGAGCAAGGCACGGCGCCAAAACACCATCTCAGCAATATCCAAAACCATTTAAATTCTTTTAATTACAAACTTAATGAAAACAATGTTGGCAATAAAACATCACACATCAACGCGTATACAGCTGTGACAATATAACAACGTGATAAGTAAGCTAATTCGGCACTGGTTTAGATCACGTTATCTAAACTAGTGCCTGCAAAAATATGTACATCTATGGACAAGACATCAATCACTCTATTTTCCCAAACTTTTCACCATTTTCGTCAGCTTAGCTAGGCTATAAATCACACTTCGTGAGAAACCAGCCGAAGCGGCATTCTTCAAACTCTGAGTCACAGCAGCTGGAGCAACTATGGACGAGATTGCGCCACCCACATGCAATGGGACGTCATGTCGATGAGCCAACGTGAACAGTACCTAAAATTGAGACAATTAGATCCAAAATGTCAAAGGAAATTCTCTAGAGAATGTTTTCACCCCCAGGCCTAACTCATAGACAAACGCAAATGCATTGAGTCGCTCCGTTTAGCAAGGCTGCGACTTACTATAAACTATACTAGACACTCAATGTCTGCGTCTGAAACTGCTACCTGTCGCAACCGATTGCGAATGAGCTCGCGAGCTGGCGTGGTCCGCTTCGACCACGACTCGTCAAGATGAAAGATTTCTACAAGAGCACCTGCTGCACTGAGAAGCATGTCCCAAAGTTCAACACGTCCCAGCCCCTTTGATGGGCGGAGTTTCACATCACAGGGTTACGGTCCGCACTATGGCCCGCGAGGAGATAATCCTCGCCGCGATTCACAACAAGGAAGCTCTCCTCGCAATGAGCCATATAGGGATAACCTCAGCTACGGGAAATCGTCCAGAAAGTGACCCAAGGTCACCATCCAGGATCAGCCCCAGGTAGCGAATTACACATCCAATGAGAGCAAGCGCATCGCATGCTGCTGTGCACCTGAGCAAGTGTTTGTTTGGAAAACAATAGAGACGTGCTCTGAGGAGCACGTGGTTATATTGTCCTACAAAACGCTATTTGGTCGTATTCCAGACCTCCACTGTTGCAGCATGTGCTCTTAATTGTTCTTCAGGAGCACATAGCCGCTTTCTAGTAAAACTGAAAGCGCACTGTAGTCGAATTAAACACCTCAAATGTTACAGCACTTGCTCTCATCCAGCGGACAATACGGTCATGTGCTGTTATAGAAGGATATGGCGGTATTATTTCGCAAACCACTTTTTAGTCGAAGTGGAATCATATTGTGGCTTATTGAACACATCGAATGTCCAACATGTCCTCATTCGGCGGACAATACGGCCATGGGCTCTTGAAACAGTATGTGCCCCTATTCCCCTTCAATACGCCATGTAGTGAGATAGAGAGCTTATCATGGCCAAATTGAACACATTTATTATTACAGCACGTGTTCTCATTTGGAGGACAATACGGCCACGTGCTGCTGTGGAAGCACAAGGCTGTGTTGTCTTTGACGTCGCTTTCCAGTCGTACTAAAGCGTTTTGTGGCCAAATTGAACATATCGAATGTGACCGAACATGTGCTCATTAGGCGTACAATACGACCATGTGTTCTTGAAGCAGCATGTGTCTCTATTGTTCTCCAGAACGCTATGTAGTAAACTGAAAACGTACTACGGTCAAATTGAACACATCGCTTAATGCCGCACATGTTCTCAATTGGCGGACAACACGACCACGTGCTGTTGGAGCAACACGTGTCCGTACCGCTCCTCAACCCGCTCTGCAGTTGATTTTAGAGCGCACTTTGGTTGAACAAGACCCTACCAGCAGGTGACACCAAGCAACGCCAATGGAATTGCCCTGGTCCAGGCTACACACTCGACTTTAGAATATGAAAAGAATTGAGAATTCGAAGCAATCTGAACACTTCAGAGCGCGGAAAAACGCAAAAGTAGGAAAAAAGGAGAACTTCTTAGGTTTTCTGGTAATTGGATCGGACTCGGCCATGCGCTCACCTCAGAATCGAATTCAGAAACTTGTCTGATTCATTCCCACAAGTTGGAAAAACGACTCTCACTAGCCAAGGAGCCGATGTACAACCCCTGAGCATCCCGCTGCTCACTTTTGAAATTCAACATTGAAATTATCGAAATGACCCACCTCCTCCGCGTCCTTCTGCCACTTATACTTCCTATTCCAATTCTTCTGAATTGACTTCAAAACTGTCGACGGCAGAAGATTCAGACGATGGTAAATGGCCGCAGTGGATCCATCTTGCAAGACCTAAACGACTATATATTGAAAGCGAGTAGTTGGTAGCCTATGAGTTCGTGCTCGAGTACACGAAAAGCGCCAGATCTGGGACGAATTTCGCGCTAAAAATTCATCGGATTGCTGATGCTTGAATGAGCTAGAGGACCCCGAAAAGAATTATTCCACCCGTTATTTGGTCCCAGATTCCACCTATTTTGTGTACTCGAGCACACGAAACACAAGCTTACATTGCCATTCTGCACCACCAGCTTTGAATCATTAGCTAACAGTGGATCATACACTTCTGACAACTCTTCCATACTACCTTGAACGATTTTCCTGATCTAAAATAGGAATTGAAATCCACGAATTTCCTTGAAAAACTAAATTCACCTTATCTCTATCCTCTCCAACGTACATTCGAAAATCGCCAGAGTATGAAAGCCAGACGACTTTTTGGAACAGCTCCTCTAAAGAGAAGGAATCTGGGAGTAGCAACAGCGCCGCTTGAAGAGCACTCCGTCGATTCTCCTCCACACTGGACTCGATCGCCGGCGTTGGTCTCACCACCAAAAAATTTAAATATAAGCGAATGTGGAAAAAAATATTATTGTAACACCTTTCCATGGTAACCAGACACTTTTTTCCATTGAATCAGATACTTTTCGAGCTCAAATCCTGAATTTTCAAGCATGAAATCGACTTAACAAAATACAAAACCCCCTAATGATGACTCCCTGCCAGAAACCACTCCACCCTTCCGAACCTTCTTCTACTCAGGAATTTCTGATAAAGTTACATGCGAATTAACAACTCTAAACATGTTACCTGCGACTCATTTTCATGACTTTAAGTTACATGTGAAGTTCGAAAAAGTAAGTATATTACACGGTGCTAGTTCACTTATACTTGACATAAAATACTGACGGGTAACTTAAATGTGTTATTTTATCGCACATGTAACTTATCTCGGGGCGGGCTGTTTCCTAGAGAGGTATACGACGCACTCTCGAGGCAGGACTAAGATGCCGATAGCGTCTTCGCTTCAATTACTCGAGTTTGAAGTACTTCGGCCCGCGCGCCGGCTGGAGACGCCGCTGACGCCCCCCGGGATGTTCGGCGAGCATGCCGCGTCTTGGTATGCTGAACGCGTCGCGTGTGGGTGTCAAGTAACATGCAACAACGTGGCAGCTTACTCGCAATGTTGTGCAATATTAGAGCAAGTTACATGCTACTTTAATCAAAAAACTTTTCAACTTACACGTAACATCGCTTCAAGTTACTTGTGAATTTAGAGTAAGTTGGGTGAAGCCATCATGCAACTTGCGTTAAACTCTCAAGTAACTTGTTCAGAAATTCCTGAGTAGCTGATCTCGTAAACTACAGTTACTTGCCTTCAACGTTGTTCCTAGAAAACCTCAACTTACTACGGAATCACAACTGGTCTAAGAGGCCGTTTCCAACGAAACAAGCACGCCGGTGCCAATAATTTTTGACACAGGAAAACTGTAATCCTGCGCGCGTAAATTAAATAGCGCCGGCTGCATGGCTGCGGACCTTGTCACATATCTTACGACAGCCACTACTTCTTGGCGTGTGACTTCCCACCATGTTAAATTTCGACAAGGCGACGTTGTGTTACTCCAGAAATGTCGAAAATTGCTTTTTTTGGCGAATTCATAATTAAGCAAGCCGGGTTGATTCTTGCTGTACAGCTGTAAGCGGATAACTGTCGAAATGTGTCGACGGTACTTTACCTAAAATACTGTTGTTTCGCCGTTAGAAAAAGGATGTCTCTCTACTAAAATTTGAAGATTGTATGAATGAAATCATTTTGTGAAGAAAAGTGTCATAACTTCCAGAAGAATCTCTTTGTTTCGTGGAAAATTTCTCGGGTTACTTTCTTCATCGCGACCGAGTCATAATTTTTTACAAGTGCTATGAAAAATAGCACTATAATCAACTGTTATCTGGTCAAAAATTAGGAGGATCGCCGTAAGATATGTGACAAAGTCCGCAGCCATGCAGCAGGCGCTATTTAATTTACGGTGGCCCTGCGTCAAAAATGATTACGGTGGCCCTGCGTCAAGAATGATCGACATGAGCGTGCTTGTCGATTCTCTAGCTCAGAAATTTCAAACTTATAAAAACACATCTGCAGTGAATGAATTGCTCGATATCGATAGAAATTAGTGAGCTCTGATAAAAAAACATGATAAAGAATAACACAAAATTTTTATGGAAAAAACCTCACATTCAGCACTGGCTTCTGAAGGCGACCGGCCACATAGAGCCACCGCCAATCCAGCAGATCTCTATTCAGATCATCCGTGGCCACTACACCATACTTCATTCGACGACCTCCCACATTTACATGAGTGTTGTAATAGACGCGGGCAGCCAGACGAGTTTGAAACTTAGCTATGGCATTTGCACCAATCAGCCTGAAACATCAGTCTGATCTCTGAACATTCCACTTCTAGCACTAGGATAACACTGACTATTATAGGTCCCTCTCGACGGTTGGCGCAAACTCGGTGCACACGCTATGGCGTCGTTTATACTTCCGCCGCCGAGCGGCGCTGTGGAGCGCAATTCTACAATATCGATGGATCAATATTGCAGAAATGCATTGTGCCGCGCCGCTCGGCGGTGGGAGTATAAACGACCCCTAAAGCATACGTGCACCCGATTCGCGCCAACGCAATCTACACCGTCATAAGGTATCGAAAGGGGCAAGGCGATCCGTGCGGACTGTATGGTGGGCCAGAACGACAAAAAACTGCACCTACCGTAGCAGACTGTAATGTGACGGATTTTTCTTGATATTCTCCTCATGAAACTTCACAGGATCGTTGGTGCTCAGAATGAAGTCGATCATCTTTTCCGCTTTGTTCTCGCCTTTCTGCTGAAGTGCACCGGAACCATATGCGAATGCATACTCAACCGTGGACAATGGCAGGACACCAAGCAGATCTTCATATTCACTCAAGGGCATTCGCCTGAATAAATGAATTTAAAAGATGAAGCGGTGTAGAACATTTATAAGACTGGGGCATCTACATAAAAAGGAAATCAACAGGTGCTGTGGAGAACGAAAAAATGAAAAATACATACACTGTCAGAACCGTCACAAAATTTCTTATTGTCACATTTAGAAGAAACGTTTCGGGGAGAGGTCAAGATTTTTTTATAATTTATTTTAGAGAAAAATTGTTTTTTTCGTGAAATATTTCTGAAAAACATTCCTTTTAGAAATTCATCCTGAATCACACTCAGCGGCACTGTCAGATGATCTACTCTATAGCCTTTACACACCAATTGCACAGAAATATAAAAAGGAGAGCCGATGAAAGAAAAAAATAAGAAAAGAAATAAGAGCGAGTTTAAAAAAAAGGTGTGGCCGTCGATTACGGTGCCTGGTCTGCAACCACACAAGAGACAGCATGACCGACGGCGGGCAAAAAACAGCTGTTTGCTCTAGGGACCACCACGATTTGATTTGATTTATTACACGGTAGAACCGTGTCAAAGACAACAACAGAATAATAAAAGCACTAAAATCAGTCGAACAACAATAGACAAATGGATCAACTGACTATTAGGCATACATCGGCACCATCAAGAAAAGAGATCTTACAAACATTACTCCTGGGACTACAGATAACACTCAAGTGTCTTTTTGAATTCACATAGTTTCCCCATTATCAAACCTGACCGAAGTAGTTTATTGAATTCAGACCCCGCCCTATTGACAAAGAAGTGCTGTCGTACGTTCCGCCTGGCCCCAATGAGGCCCAATTTCACCGGTGCTCCCCTAGTAGTTGATGGTCTAAGGTTGAACAGCCGGCTAGCCTTGATACCAGCACTCCCATGAATGATCTTATACATCAATATCATATCAAACCTTCTTCTCCTGCGCTCTAGAGTGGTTAGGCCCAGTTTGGCGTTTCTGGTGACATGACACACGTTGCGATTCGTCTGAAACCACGATGTCCGGAAGTAAACTCTACGTGTGAAAGTATTCTGGACTTTCTCAAGCGCGTCGATGGATCCTTTTTTGTATGGATTAAAAACTACCGTACCATACTCCATTAGTGGACGTACGTACGTTTTATACACCTCGGTCAGCACGTTTGCATTAGTAGTTGATAGTGCTTGAAACGCGCAGTGCATCATCCTATCAGCCGTGGACGCAACCTGGAGGCAGTGATCATCGAAATTGAGATCGTCCTTGATAAGAAAACCAAGGTCCTTAATCTCGCTGACCTCGCTCAACTGCAAACCGTCGATAGTATAGAAGCCACTAACTCGTCTCTTACCAAGCTTCATCACTTTAGTCTTTTCGCTGGAAAGCGGCAATTTCCATTCATTCGACCATTTGGCTACATCATTGAGAGCTTTTTGCAAACACTCCGAATCCTCCATTGTCAAAATAGGTTTATACAACTTAAAGTCATCAGCGAATGCCGAACAGCCGACGTTGTTCAAGGATTTATTTACAAGTGTGGAGGAACAATAGGGTTAGCATGGGTATTCGACTTTAGTCCTCAAATGAAATTATGAATGGTTCGTAAGTTTATCCTGAATATTTCTTAATAAATGCTTTTGTTTCAAAAACAGCCTTTTAAAAACTTTCGCTGACTACAAACTTCGAAAATCACCTTGTAGAGATTTTTAAAAATTAAATTAATGATTTTGACTGAAATTTATGAATCTATTTAAATACCTTGAAATTAAGAATTCATTCGAAAGTAATAAAATGTGTAAAAAAAAAGAAAATTTCTTTGAAAGAAGTCATGAAAACCCAAAATTCAAAGCAAATTAAAACACCAATTATACAAAACTACAAGTTGTGGAAAGCAGAAAATCCTCGAAGCTCTGAGGAAAAAAAACTTGAACGAATATTTACTTTCTCCATCCCCTCTTCTAACTGTCCTGTCTCTCTTCGATTCGAATGAATAATTATATAAAGGCTATAAAACGGCGAAATTCTCATGGTTTTTACGCATGCTGGCGCGTAGCGGCGGTTAGAGACAGTGAGAGAGCGCATGACAGACGGAGAGAGCAGAATCGCCCCCGCCGCTCGACCTTGAGTCGTGACAATTACGACGTTTTACAGAGGATATCAAACATTAATAAAAATTCTCAGTAATACAGGTAAACACTTGGAAAAAAATTCGTTGACCTAATAGTAAAAACTCGTGATTGTAAGATAAGCGAATATTCGAAATATCGGGCATTTTGATTTTGAATGAACCGATTATTTGAAAAAAAAAAACTGAAAACTTTCATATTTTCACAATGAACCTAATCCTCAAAAACCCAAAACTCAGAATGCTTACGGTGTTGGAAGCGTCAAGAACGAGTCGAAATTACAGTGTTTGATCTGCTCTGAGCCTCCACAAAAAAACCCCGCCCAGTTTCTTGCAAAATCCCGCCTCCTCATTACAGGCACCACCAAACTGATCGCTAAATTGCGGTAATAAAGGCTCGTTTAGACATTTTCAACGGAGCAAACTTCTATTTTACAGTTCTCTTCCCGTCTGTCACGACCTAAATTTTGAAAAAGCAAAAAAAGCACTGCACGAAACGAATATTTGAAAAAAAAACTTTGTCTTTCGAATACTCGAATATCGAAATATTCGATTCGAACCCAAGTCCAGTCGACGCGAAAACATCGGTCTGTTCGATGTGAAATCCACCGGTCTACACCTCCATCAGCCTACTACATGTGCGGCTCGCCCTCTATGCCTCTCTGTGCTTTCGCTACACAAGATACTGACAAGGGAACTACTATAAGTCATAGTAACCATTCCAAATGAAATGTACTTTTCCAGAACCATTTTCGGATGAAAAGTCCGAATATGCCCATCGCAGCTGCCTATACCCACTCTGAACGTAGTTATGAGCGTTTTTGAAGCTTCGCGGCAAGCTATAAATTTTTGGGGTGTTTTTAATTTTTTTTTCCCGGATTTTGCTAATAGTATGTATATGTATGTAAGGGTAACCTGGGGTGCTGAACACGAATCTGGGGTTCGCTTGTCGAAAATTCAAGGTTTACTGCAGGTTACGGTAGGCAACATGCTATTTAGGAGGCAAAACCTACCTTAAAGGCAGTGTTCACGATGATTCTCGTCCCCGAGTTTTTCACATAAAACAATGCGTTGTCCTCCAAGTGTCACCAAAATTAAACGAAAGAAGAAACGGCGAGAAACGCATTAAAATGTTGTATTTCAGTGATATTATTCTATAATATGGACTAGTTGTCCGGTTGGATGAACATGTTCATGGTGGCTGTCACCGGTGGAGAATTGAGGCAATCGAAAATAGAAGAATATTTTATGACAAGCAGGATTAGTCAGGGTCCTAATTAACGAACAGAGCAATAGAGGGTAGAGAATTGCAAATAATGGGTCCACAAACGATTTCATTGTCACAACAAACACTTCCTGTGATACTTAAGAGGCGGGGTGATAGTTAAGAATTTCGTGTACTTCTGGTGCGTTTTTCTCAATTTCTACGTCATTTTAGTTCTACCCGGGCGAATACACTTAATCAATATAGCGAATAATCTCAAAATTTAAGATTATCGTGAACACTGCCTGTCATAATTCGAAAATCGACAAATGGGCATTGAATTCGTATTCGGCACCCCAAATAACCTCCACAAAGGAACTTTGAGACAAATCTGAGACTTTGACCAAACTACCGTATACCCACCGTAATCTACAGTAGTCTGTCAGAAATTGATAAAATGACATCAGATTCGTGTTGAGCACTCCAAATAACCCCCACAGGAGCGATTTGAGCCACATCTGTCGTCACATTCCGGAAATCGTCAAAAGTCGATTTTGCGGTCGATTTTCTCTTCCGGCGGGAAGCTTTGAACAAATTTAGTCGAAAACTTTCGAAAAACGACAAATGAACCCCAGATTCTTGATCAGCACCCCAAATAAAAACTACACTGGAAGGATTTTGAGTCGAATCTGAAACACTTTTCTTAACGCTCCCTAAGCCCTCTAATTGGTATAAATGAGCGCCCGACCAAAAATCCGTTCAGGTCCAAAACGCTGTCAGTCTACGCAAAGTTTGGAAAACTTTCCTTCACCCAAGCATTGTATAGGGAGGTGGTTTTGAGCGCAGAACACGATTATGAGGTCCGTTTCCGGATTTTCGCAAAAATAATGCGCTTTTTTTGAGGGGGGGGGGTACAGTAGGTGCAGAAATCAGAAAAAATGCCTATAACTTCTTTCAGAGTGAGTCTAGGCAGCTGCTATGGGCATTTTCGGACTTTTCGTCCGGAAATAGTTCTGTAAAAGTACATTTCATTTGGAACGGTAAGTATGACATACAGTGGTTCCCTTGCGAGTATTGGTCGCCGCAACGCGTCTCAACAGCGTCGCGGCTTTCATTTTCCGCCTAATCGTCTCCATTCCTGTGAAACGGCGCCAGTTATAAAGAGAAACGTTCCGAGTTCCTGAATTTTTTTGACTTATTTCCCACGAAAAACGCTGGGTCAACGCTCACCGGTTATCTAAATCGTTTGTTGTTTGGTTTTCGCCGGCGGCGGGTGGGGGTTACTGGATGGCGGGCTGATAGTACAAGACAGTGTCAGCTTCGCTCTAATAGATTGGCAGCTCATGATAACATAACATGTGATAAGAGAAGGGGGGAAAACAACGCAAAGGTCCGCCCGACTCACTGACCGCCCGTCCCAATTGTTATCCACCACTGGTCGCCGCCGCCGCTGCCGTCATGCGTCTACTGCTTCTTCTCGGTCTCGTTTTGCTCGCGGAAGCAGCCAACAACAGGTAAACCATCAGCATTCGAAGAATATTCACAAAAATATGTTTGAAAAAAATATAAAGGCGAAACATAGTTTGAAAACATTGGAAAAATTGAAAAAGTCACATTTGAAAATATGTATTGCTAAAAAAATTCAGACAAAGTCCATTTCTTAGAGAGTGGCTGATTTTAACGTTTGCGAACTATCGTGTACTCTCAGAGTTTTGGCCCAGAAATAGCCGCGAAATAGCCGAGAAATGCCTGCTTGCCGCGTAATAGCCGCTAAATAGCCGTCAAATAATGCTCGCCGGGAAACAGCCGCGAAATAGCCGCGTAATAGCCGAGAAATAGCCGCTAAATAATGCTCGCCGCAAAATAGCCGGCAAATAATGTTCGCCGCGAAATAGCGGCGAAATAACCGAGAAATAATGCTCTCCAGGCAGATATATGGAGCACTCCAGAGGCATGATTTAGATTTCAGCACCTTCGTCGGTTCAATTACCCAAGTTTAAGGTACTTAGACCTCGTTCAACCTCTGGAGGCCCCGCCCCACCGTTGGCGGTCCCAGATGGTGGCTCGGCGAGCCGGCGACGGTTGCGTGTTAGTTAATTTTGTTTACTTCTAAATATCTCTCGGTTATATCTCGGCTATTTCTCGGCTACTTCTTGTCCCTTCCGTGAGAATCCGAGAAATAGCCGCGAAACAGCCTAGAAATAGCCCACCAGGAGCTGCTGCGGAGCCTGTTGGGCAATTCCCCGGCTATTTCGCGGCCAAAACTCTCAGAGTAGTAGACTCCGCTCACTATTATATTGTCTATTTCGAAGCCAAATCTACTCAATTCTTTTGTGTTCTTGTGTGGAGCTACGGGGCAGACAGCGAGAGACTGTGGAGGAGGGAGAGAGACGCAGCAAAACACACGCGATCGACGGAATTAAAGTCAGTTCCGGTATAGAGGGTACAATCCCGCTGTAGCAAGACGTGGTAGCATGGTATTTGTAAGTATCGATCGTTATCACGTTGGAGGCCAACCCGTGTTCGCAGAATGTTATCGCGTCGCGATGCAGTGGACGTACTGAAATGTCTCAATCGCCAGTGGTTGCCGCGATGCGACCGCTCGTTTCGATTGCAGGGGCTTCCGCTGGATGCATCTATCTATGTTATGCCCTATGTCCGATTACAGTAGTATAATCAACGGATGGCAGCTGTTTAATACGGTAGCCGCAACTACCATAAGCTAAGGACATACTTCACCATAGCGCTAAACGCAGCCTGTGATTGCCCTTTTTTTCGATGAGCCCTAGTCGTTTGAAATCCGACAAAATCATGTAGCCATTCACCGCTGCGGCGAGGTATAAACCTGGCTGTGGATCGTGCTGAGCCGTGTTACCATATGACGCCATTGTCAACGTGAGGCGAGTTGCGCATCAAGCGGTTAGGCCAGGATCATACTTCCAGCGAGGAGCGACGCGACGCAATGTTTACCATCCATATCGATAAAAAGTCGATATACTTGATGTGCACCTTCGCCGCGGAGCGAGGGTAGAGACAGCGAGAAATTGTGGGGAGAAGGAGACGCAGCGTACGCACGCAGACGCACGCGACGGACGGAAATAAATCACCCACAGAAGCGGAGGATATACTGTTTCTGTCGAGAAGAAATCCTGGTCCGCAGTTGCACACAAATGCTGTGCAACGTGCAGCTGTACTGGGACGTAAAATAATCCTGCCAGTACTTATGGTACCACCACGATATGCTTGCACTGCATGTCGCAGCAGCGGTTGTCTGTGACTGCGGACGGGAAATTCACTTTGATACGGATTCCAGTAGTATAGTTGGGTGGGTTCAAACTTCACGCAAACAGCGACGCGTCGCCATGTTCACAATCAATATCGATCAAAAATTGATGCGCGCAATGTGCTCTGTAGCGGTAGCGCCTCGCAGGAAGTATGAACCTAGTCAAAAGCAGATATCCGAGCCAAATTTACTCTTTTCCTTCACGCGCTCGTGCGGGGCGAGGGTAGAGACAGCGATAAAGTGTGGGGGGAAGGAGACGCAGAGTACGCGCGCAGACGTACGCGATGAACGGGAAGAAATTCCACTCGGGAACAGAGGATATGTAGATCCAACTACAAAAACTGCGCCTACCGCTGCGATCAAGTATATATACCCTTTACATAACGAGATCGCGAATGTGCCGCGGCTCCGCCCTGGATCTGCCGCGATTCACTTCTAGGGATAAATCACGGCACACTGAATTCGAAGTCGCGGCATAGCCGGGATTCGTGCTCCTAAGCGTTTTAAGTAGCAAAGCATCCCCAATGACTTTACTTTCATCTCAAAAGCCTTAAAAATTCAAAATTTCTATAAATATTATTTTGGAGACAGTGTTTTTCTCAGCAATCGAAAAGTCCAAGGCTCATTGCAACATTCATGTCGAATAAAAAGGGTAAAAAAAACAATCCATTCATAACCCTTTACGACTTCAGAACTTGACTGTGGCATGCCCGCCCCGCCAACTTTATCGATTGCTGTTGAGGAAATGGGCGGGGCGGGCATAGCCCATCAGAGTTTTGGGCCGTATAGGGCTATTTCTAGCTCGCTTTTGCCCGGATTTTCAGCTTTGTTACTGCTATGGACCCCTGAACTGTCCATTCTCGATTAAAATTTGGAGACCAATTATATTGTCATCTGTTTTAAAACTTCTCATCTTTTCAGGTACAATCTGAAAGGATGCTACAAGAATACTGGAAAAGTATATGAGCACAAGTAAGTCTTCCCAGAGAGTAAGCTTCAAAAGTTAGTAGTTGTAAAGGGGAAGAGCAGGGATAAGCCAGATTTTTTCGCATAGTTATGAAAAAAAGATATCGGACTAACCACTATTCCAGATTCGGAAGTCGAAACCCCAAAACCACTGAAATTTAGAGAATCAAATTTCCGCTCACCCCTTCAAGAATTAGCCCTACCCTAGCAATGCGACAGCAACTGCTGTTGCCAATGGAAATTCAGGCTGCTATAGATGACAACTGCTAGTGCTATTCTGATGCTATGACAACATTAAAAACGAATGCTAATAAATTATGTTTTTTTTTAAATTAGCCTCCCTCAAAAAATAGCGAAAAAGATTACACAAAAAAAAACCTTGTAAACAAAATGTTAGGCTCCGCCATCGCCTCTACGAGCATAGCAGCTATGACTATGAAGGTCTTCCACTGGCATGGGATTGGCGAAATGTCAACGGGGTCAACTACGCTTCTGTGGACCGAAACCAGCATATTCCACAATGTGAGCTATATTGATTCAGGATAGTGTCTGCCGCGACTCTGCCGCGATTCACCTACCCTTAAGCTCTAAAAAAATAATCGCGGCGCAGTCGCGGTAAAGTAGTGGTGGTTGTGTTCTATGAATCAACATTTTCTTGAACGGCTATTTTTCAGACTGCGGATCGTGTTGGGCGTTTGGTGGGTTTGTTTTACTGCTGTGTTGTTATCAGCTTCAAGTAATCAGCAATTTTATGGTTTCAAAACGAAATTCCTGTCAGACCCGAGGTCACAGCTACTATACACAAAGTACGCAACGAGGAAGCAACCGTAATCTTTCCAAGTGCGAAAGGAGGTCATTCCGCTAAGAACGCCGTTCTTAACCTGCTACACCTCAAAAGTTTGCCTGGACTCCCCCGCATTCGCGCCGAGACTTTACCGCCATCCTATGCCGTGCAGCGATTGCGCCGGGAATCCGCCCCGACTGTGCCGCCACAAAGCAGCTGCACGAGACTGTCCCGCGACACTGTCTCTACTGAGAATTTTCACACCACTTCTACCTCCCCGCAACCGTCCTAATACCCTCGACTGTGCAAGCTGCGCTAGATTATGCTGCAGTTATTCCGCGGTTTCAGCGCGACCCTAGAGCAAGCCGCGGTATAGCCGCGGCGAATACTCGATTCTATTAAACTCTGCTTGACTGTACCGCGTCCCGACGTTAGGTAAAATGCACGAGACTCTGACGAGTTTTCAACCGATTGATTGCCCTTGATTCTAATGTGGATCCTCCGCGATAGCGCCGCGACAATACCCCGAACACAAATCTGCCGCGATTTATGAACTGAAAACTCGCAACACTTCCGCGGCCCCCCAAACAAGCTTCCGACGCGACCTCTAATCTTCCATAGTGCATTATTTTCTGGAATGTTCTCGATGCTACCGCCACTCGTCCGCTACTGGGCCGCGAATCCACACAAAATTACCACTGCTTCGCCTCGATTCTACCGCGATTCACGATTTAATGACGAGTCCTCATCTCAGCGGCGACTTCCCAGGGGTAGCGCCGCGACGTTACCTCGCCTCTGCCACGATTTAGTGTCTGACAAAGGGTCTTCAGTCCTGCCACGGCTCTCTCGCGAGATCACCGCGACTTCGCCTTGGCTAAAATGCGACTTATTATTTGATTTGAGTAACCTTAAAATTCGGTCGCAAATTCTCCGCGATTTTACCTCGACTTCTCAGACATGGGGACTAGAGGCGATAAGGAAAACGTCATAGAACATCATTTTTTTAAATTTTAATAACTCTCTAACGAATGAATAGAAAGCATCCTAATATGAATATCTTATGATTAAGGAGCCACTTCTGCTCTTGCGGATCGTATCAACATAAAGCGGAAGAATGCATGGCCTCCTGCATACCTTTCTGTACAGGTAAATTAATTGATGGTGCTATCATAGCGGTGGGGCACTATGGCACGATGCACTTGACCACGCCTATTTTCTTGTGCCGCACTAAATTTGAGCACCCACCCAGGGTTTCGCTCCCCTGCCAAGATCAGAGGCCGGATTCATCATTGAAAAATGGGTTGGCGCAAACTCTGGGTTTGGCAGACCTGGGTTGGAAAAATGGGTTTGGGTTGGATAACCCACCACCTTTGATTCATCAGCGCAAATCTTGGGTTGGTTCCCCTAACCCATTTTCTGTCGGCACGAGAGGCGTCTGCGAATTCACTACGTATTTTCGCGACGCCTATCTCCGATTTTCCGTCCAATCAATACTCAATTATTTTTATTGCCAACACCTTGTATCGCACTTTTCGCTATTATCGCGCAGCTAGTGTTGAATGCTCATTCTAGAAGTCACTGTTTTTGCAACTGGCTCCAAATTTTCTTGTGGTTTCAATTTTCGTGTTCTTCTGCTGATTTATGTGTTTTTGAAAATCGTCAGACCCCCAAAAAGTTAATCGGACAACGATACTTATTTAATCATTAAACGATACTTTCTTGTGCTGTCTGAAGCCAGTTGTAGCCCATATTTTGAAAGACTTCGTTCAAATATGTTCTGTTGTTCCAAATTCAGGCTGCATATCCAAAAATATTGCGTTGTGTAGCATTTTTTTTGCGTTTCAGCAATAACCCCTGTAATACTCCAAAAATGATTTTCTAAAGGGGGGGCATAAATAAATTTATCATTATTAAGCATTGCATAGATTATTCTGAAGTGTTTTCCTTTTTTTCGATCGAAGTAACAGGGAATCATGGAGTATGCTATGGGTGAATTAGTGCCCTTTTTCGATTCTGGAAAGTACTGGCGTGTTCAAGTAGGTGCATCGTACATAGTAAAGCAAGACGCTATACTTACACACCTGTTATAACACTGCAGTGGTTATATGTATATTCGACGAGTAAAAATAGAACAGAATCAATTTTGCGAAACAGAACGGTTCAGACTGGGAAAAGTCGTTCACTTGATGCAGTTTGTATAACATTCATATTCTGACAAAGATTTCTTTCACATCGATCTGATCCGGTTTCCCACAGCTCCCTAAGGACGTAACTCCTTCTTTTCGTCTTTCTGGGAGAAAAATAAACTTACGTGGACAGAAGAACAAGAAAATAGATCTCATGGAAGAGGAGAACGATAGAACTTGAAAGAAAATTAAAACTAGGATGAGAAATGAACACTATCTAAATCAGGGTGGCACAGAAGAACGACATAGATGCTGGTGTTCAGAAAATTTGGGAAATGAAAGAAGAGGAAAAATGAGAGATGATGACGGAAATATTAGAGGAAAGGATGGACTCGAAACATTATTGGAAGTCTAGAGATTCATTCTGCAGCTAGCGGTTGAGTCAAATATTTTGAAGTTGTCCGTTAAACACGAAAAGATGTAGAGAACAGATGTTGACGATCTCTCAATCGCGTATATAGGTAGTAAACGCATTCATTATAAGTGATTTTTTTACAAATCACACCACATTATTTCTGAAAATGGCGCTGGAGCGCGTTATCTGCCTGCCCATTTTGGGTTGGGTTGAGCGAACCCTCGCTCCCGCCTCAGGTTGCGCGAACCCAAACCCAAACCCATTTCTTGATGGGTTATCAAATTGATGAATCCCAGAAAAATGGGTTACGCTCGCGCTGAACCCAACCCAAATCGGCAAACCCAGGGTGTGCGCAATGATGAATCCGGCCTCAGGAGAGTCACTGCGGGACGAAAAAATGGGCGTGGCCAAGTGCGATACAACAGTGCCCCCCCCCCCGCTATGATAGCATCCAACTGACAACACTCAAACTTATAACTGACCACAGGAATGGGTGAGGGCGAGCGGTCGCGACGCGGTTCAGAAGCGGAACCCTCGCAGTCACCCATATATGGTCTCTTTGTGAAACTAAGACTAGTGACTGGACGGGGCTGCGGCAGCAGGTCGTCGCGAACGATTGTCACCCGCTGGCTGGTGTAGTCGCCGATGGCGCACGAATCGCCGCAGTGATCGCGCCTCGTCCATTCGCTAGACTAAATCTGGCAAAAGGTCTTTATGTGTGAAAATATGTGAGTCTTGATTTTTGCATCCACATCACTGAGTTCAGGAAGTGATTGACTGTTCTGGCGCCGGTACATGCGTGGCTGGCGGTGAACCCGGTGGCGTCTACAAGTACGCCCACGAACATGGAATCCCGCACGAGACATGCAACAATTATCAGGCCAGAGATGGAAGTATGTCACTTACTAGTTGGCATCTATCAGAAATCCTATCAGTACCCTGACAGTCTATACATAGATTATTCGCTAATCCCTGTAGACGGCTGTCAGTCAATCTCCAGCAAAATATCGCAGTAGTAAAGAGAACCAGTTTGGCGTTGAGTGAACCGCAACGCGGCCGCACGCACGCACACACCACAATTCGATTTATGTGATCGACTAACAAGTTTCAGCTCATATTTATCTATGTAGGCGCAGATTCGTGACGTGACGCACTTCTGAAGACGCTGTCGAGCTACGATTTGAGGGGAAAACGCGAGACTGGCGGCGCGCGCGTAGTTCTCTTGCTGCGCGCTTGAATCGCGTCACGATTCTCTCCACTTCAGATTCCTCCTTTAGCTACTACATGAGCGCGAACAGCTTGCAGCGCAGCGCGCAAGTCCTGCAATCGGCTTAGTCCAGTCACAAAAATACTTCTGAAAGCGCGCTTTCTCTGCGCCCTAACTGCGCGCATCTGTGCGCAGTCAATCTATAAGACGCTTCAATACGGGCGGGTACACTCCCGGAAGTACGCCTGTAACGCGCCTTTCTCTCCCTACGCCTGGACCCTTTGCGAGATCACTTCTAATGTTGTGGTCTTTATGCGGCCTCAGTGCGCATAGGCGAATAATAGTTGCAGTCGGATTTATTGGTACTCAAAACCCGACTGTTCGCAAACACACTTGAACAGAAAGCACGAGTCGCGGATGAATCTTTTCCACTTTCAGAATCTCAGTAAAGTTCCGGGTGGAACGCGCGCCGGTTCGACACGCTGAACACGCTGGCTCAGAAATTCTGACTCACCGCGCGCACATTAGCGGAAGCACATTATACCAAACTCATGGCAAATTTATTTTTGTAACGCGCGCGATAGGTTCATGGCCAAACGCGTGCACATGTGCGCACACCGGAAATCTCTCTTGGCTCAAACTTTGAGCGCTCTGCATGCGCCGCTCGGCCGCTTGCGCAATTGATTTCATCAAGACCTCAAAGCAACTACACGCGTACACGCTTTTATAGACGCTAACAATCCACGGCCTTTATACCCTGTTACCAGACTCTTTTGAAACGCGTCCCTCGTGCGGACCGTCCGCGTGCTAGTGTTCGAAGTCGTTTTTTTTCATGAAAAACTTTCTCTGATCACAAAAACAGTTGACGAGCGTGCGTAAACAAACCGCGTGCCGCTCACCCTAAGTTTTGAGATCCCAGTTGAGTTTCGACCACCCTCGCGTCAGTCCGGAAACCAACAATACAATAACCTTTAGAACAAGAAACACCTACTCCTTAAGCGCGCGTTACGCGTTGTAACCGCGTGTAAGTGTGCGCAGTCGGTATAAACTGCGCTTCATATACGCGGACATACTTTAAGTTAAACCATTCGAAAATGCCTTCAGTAGCGCGGCCCAATGTTGGCTTGATCGCGCGCAAGTCTCAGCGATCCGCCTAATGACGCCCTATCACGCGAGGACATACTTCTGGAAAGGCGTGCATGACCGCGTCCTAGTGTTGACCACGCTGAGTGCGCGCAGACATTGAGAATGCAATGGGTCTGCTCGAGGCCTACCATGAATTATGTGGCTCAATTCAAGTCTTTAGAAGTTCTATGAAGGGATCATACTGTGAGTTAGAGCACGCGACGCATATATCGTGCGTTGCGTATCAGGCTAACCAGATCAATGAAAAACATTACTAGTGCATTCAGGATGTGACCCCTACAATCGCTGCGGTTCTTGCTGGCCAGGTGACTGCTTTTCCATCTCCAACTACACGCTCTACAAGGTCAAGGAATACGGTAGGCATGCTGTAATTTTCCAACTTTGTTGGAGCCATATACTAAATTTAACAAATATCAAGGTACCGTGAGCGGCAAGGACAATATGAAGGCTGAAATCTACCACCGTGGACCCATCGCATGCGGAATAGCGGCCACGAAGGCGTTTGAATCCTATGCCGGCGGAATCTACAAGGTGAGAGGGCCTGCGTTGCGGTCGCGTTGCGTCCTATACCTCAGCGTATTTTTCAGGAGAACACCAACGAGGACATCGATCACATTATCTCTGTGCATGGCTGGGGTGTGGATCATGACAGCGGAGTGGAGTACTGGATTGGGCGCAACTCATGGGGTACACCCTGGGGTGAACAGGGATGGTTCCGCGTGGTCACATCTGCCTACAAGGAAGCCGGCAGCAAGTTCAACCTCAAGGTGGGACCCAGCCATTGACCTACCTGAAAACTCGTGAAAAATGTTTATTTTTCAGATCGAGGAAGACTGCGTGTGGGCGGATCCAATCGTCTAGAGCCATAACCAGTTTCGTTCTCCACTAAGTATAAATATCTGTGAATACAAGAGTTTCAGGATCAATAAACTTTTTTGAAGTGGTTTTTCTGTTTTCATCCCGGCACTAGTTTAGACAAAATGTTGGAGCAAGCACCGTTGAGGGCAGTGTCACGATTGAAAAAAACGGGCTTTGAGTTTTGACCGGAAAGAAACATTTTTGAGGTCTTCTGTAACAAGAATGTTAGAAAAACGGCTTAAAACGAGCCAGAAACAGCCATAATCAGCACCAAAATGTTTATGCGCCGTTAGGGACTTAAAGTGGCTAGTTTTCTGCCGTTCCTTCACGATTATATTGCGATTATTGGGCCCCGAACTTTTCGATTTTTAGTGAAGAATCAAATTCTGGTTTTTCTCTACATCAACCTTACCTAAAATGGTTTTAAAACGCCGGGAGCAGCTCTAGAAGGCTCCTGAATCCCCAAAATATTCAAAAGCCATCTCTGGTCCAACGATTATGCCACAAAGTCGCCATTATGTTTATGGTGGTTATACCGTAGAGTAGGTGTCTCTGCATCTGATTTGGCCCACGAGGAAATCACTTTTGGTCTAAAACTCTGTTTCCAAAGAATATTTTACCAGTGAATGTACCTATTTCCAATGACGCTTTCAAACCTATGGTTGTAGCAGCCTCTTTGAACCGAGTTATGGGCCGTTTCCTCCATGTAGTCCCGAAAAAAAAAGTTCTTTCGGATATGGCTCAAAACTCATCCGTGGGGGTTATTTTTGGGTGTGCTAAACATGAATTTGAAATCTATTTATCAATTTAGAGAATTTTTGAAAAAAAAAGTTTTCTCGAGATTTTTCGGGTCGGCGCAAGTTCCAACTTGGTTATCCGCCATGATGGAGGTAGCGGTGTCTTATCTGATCAGTACTCTTTGTATGATCCGAAGTCATTTCATCGCAGCAGACATGGTGACTGGCAGCACTGAGCGAGGTACGCTTCCATGGAGAACACTCCACATGGAGGGTGAGCGCTGGTTAAGAGGACCTACATCGAAGTCGTATTGCTCAGGTACTCAGAGGGATGGACCGCGCCCCTCCGAGCCACAAATAACCGACCGCGCCCCACATTTCGGGGGTGTCTTCTAGCTGCGATCCATGCTGCGTACGACTATGTCCTCAGGCGATTCTGAGCCCCGAGCCGCCTGACAATTCGGCTCGTGTTCCCTTAATCTCCGGGCCACTGCTGTTGCTGTACGGGCCACAGCTGTTGCAGTCCGGGCTCCTCCAGTTCGCCCGCAGGGCAACAGCAGTAGCTCGGATAGCAACAGTGGTGGCCCGGAAAATGGGGGAACACGAGCCGAACTGTCAGGCGGCTCGGGCCGCGATTCGCCTGAGTCCGTTATCATACTTTCAGCGACGCAATATTTATCATAAATATTGACGAAGAATCGATATGCTTGATATACACTGTCGCTATCGCTGGTCGCCGAAAGTATGATCCCGGACTATATGACGCATACGCACCGCGGATTGGGGCTCGCTCGCGCATCACAGAACACGCCACGCCATTTGCATTCCGATGACGGCACTTGAAGAGGACCTTGAGTCACATTTTAGAGATCAACATAGCTTTGATAGCTGAGCTGCCCACGAGTGGGAGAAGACGGTTCAGCGGGTGGTTCTTTTTGGGAGACCGTGGTGAAGATGACGTCCTTGCTGTGGAGCGAGGCGAGATTTTCTCTGCCTTGTACCGCGACAACCACGCACCCGGAGAGGCATGTATGATTTGATGATATTTGTAGTGTGAATAATCGGAATGATAATGTGGACGGCGTGGACCGCCGGACCACTGGTAAAGTTAGGCGGGCCATCAGCCTGGGGGCATGAGAAGCTGGCGGGTGCACCAAAAGCGGGGTGGGGGGGCAAACGGAGATCGGCGGTCAGTTGCCAAAGGTCCGCAAGCAACTACTCTGAGTACCTGAGAAGTGTCTCAGTGCAACTCATTGCCGGTCCGTGGCCGACAACCGAATGATTCGTCACCGAAGCCGGTTAAGCGCCGATGATGCGCCGCGGACCATCCAGCTAGCGCAGCGGATCGTCTGACAAGCACAGTAAAAGCGCCGCGTATGGTCCGGTCAAGTCACTCGCTTCGGGAAACTGCCATGGAACGTCCTGTAAGTGCCGCGGACGGGCCGTGAATTTGACTGAGTGCCTCAGTGATACTAACGGTCGGTCCGCGGCCGACAATCGGATGATCCGTTACCAAAGCCGTTGAGGCGCCGGTAAGGTCCCCGTTATTGTCGGTGGATCTACTGAGTCCCACCGGGTCGATACGCATCGAATTCGTGGAAGACGGGTGCAAGAAAATCAACCCGCTGAGTCCGACTGCGACCGTCTGATGCCCACCGCAATCCCCCCGGTCGAAACTGATGGTTCTCATGCGTACAAGGGCGGGGCCAATGCACCGACTGAGGCCGACTGAGTCCCACTGAGTCCCACCCGGTCGATATAGGTGTTTCTCACGTGATTTGGGTGCATTTTTTTTCGGCCGACTGCGACCTGCCGAGTCCCGCCGTATCTCGACTCTTGTCGTCTGCGCTCTGCCCCACCTGCTGCTGATACGGAAATCAGATTCAGACATGTTGAAAACAAGAAAAATCAGCCACCAAACACGTTCCGATTCACAGCTGAGGTGATAATCGTCACTATCAATTGCGTGTTTCGCAGAGGAGTTGGTTGGCGCTGGGGGCAACCGGACTCAGGCGGACTCAGCAGGTTTTTCCGCCCCGGACTCATTCGGACTCAGCAGGTTTTTCGACGAAGTCTGACCGGGGCCTTATGCGCCGCGGACTGTCCAGCTAGCGCCGCGGACCGTCCGTATCAATCACTTACCGCCGCGGATGGGCCGTGAATTTCACTGAGTGTGGGCGCAGATCTAGAGGACCTATATCAAAGTCGCGTTGGGCGTAGTGGACAAATCCTGAGAGAAAGTGTTTTTTTTTCATGTTTTTCTAATTCTTGCAGTTTCTGTGATGAATGCTGCCCTTACTCCCAAAGAGAAAAAAGATGACAGCAAAAGAAGTGAGTGGATTGTCAATTTGTTTTGTAGTACTAATGTGTTTATATATGTATCTACATATGAGGCCGGTTGCCCAACAATCGAGACAGTTTGGAAAACCTTTTTTCCGCAGAGTTTCGGTTATGGATCGACAGTCGACGCAGAACAATTTAGGTCCCCACTTGAAGATTTTTTGGAAGAGCTTCCGTATGAAAAGTATGGACTTCCAAAGTTGGTGGATGAAAAGTTCAAAAGTGTCATTCAATTGCCACCGCTATGAATACTGGTATTTGACACGTTACAACAGCCTGCCTGTTTCGACACGTTGTAACAATAATACAAATCAGTTTTTGCTGCGAAAATTGGGCAACAGTGAACGTGTTAGCATTCCATTACATAGGTTTTCGCGGTGGCAATTTGATAACCCTATCGAACTTCCAATCGAGTTCCACAGTTGAGAAATTTCGTGATGAGCTGTGATAAGCTTCAGTAGTAAATAAATAAGTAATTAAATGAATAAATGATTAAAACTAAATAAATAAAAAAATAATAAATAGATAAATAAATAAATAAATAAATAAAATAAAATAAATAAATAAATAAATAAATAAATAAATAAATAAATAAATAAATAAACAATTAAATAAATAAACGAATAAATAAATACACAATAATAAATAAATAAATAAGTAAATACACAATAGTAAATAAATAAATAAATAAATTAGGATTAGAGATTGAGGATAGAGAGGATAGAGATTGGGAATAGAGAACTAGAACTCTATTCCTTGCAATCTCGCCGACAGCTCAATGATGCTTGCACGGTTTTCAAAATACTGGCTGGAATTATGAAAACAAACATTTCGAAATTCTTAAAGCTAAATCCCTTTAGGACCAGGGGAAGCACAGAGCCTTTTCATTTACTTGCAGAGCAGGATTCATCTTCATTTCTCTTAACCCTGATATCACACCGCTGCCTATTCCATCTGTTCTGTCCAAATTCAAACGCCTTACCGCGAAGAAGCTATTGAGTTTCTAGATGTGTGATGTTAATATGTACTCGATTTTCCATGTATTTCAACTCACGTCCTAGGCATCCCTATTTTTCTATTGCGTGTGCTTAAGCAACGTATTGAATAAATAAATAAATAAATAAATAGATAAATAAATAAATAAATAAATAAATAAATAAATAAATAAATAAATAAATAAATAAATAAATAAATAAATAAATAAATGAATAAATAAATAAATAAATAAATAAATAAATAAATAAATAAATAAAGAAAGAAATAACCAAAAAACATCGTTTTTGTTCGAATCTGTCTCGATTTTTCGATCATTCGTGGTTTCCAGGTCTTCCACTGCGCAAGGCAGGGACAAAAGGAAAGGAGAGTGAGTTCAGTCTTGGAAAAGAATAAATTCGGAATTCTCAGAAATTCATAATTTCAGAGAGCAGATATCATACCATCTACCATCCACTCAGGGACAAAGATTGGGATGCACCCCGTGAGTCAACCATCAAGTTGCGGACTCAAAAACGCCCAGATAGGCGTCGTTCAGACTTCCGCCGCCGAGCGGTGCGGCAAAGTGCAAACTTGCAATATCGATCATGCCGCGTCGCCTTATCAATATGGCACGATTGCACTGTGCCGCGCCACTCACAAGGGAACCACAATAAGTCATAGTGACCATTCCAAATGAAATGTACTTTCCTAGAACCACTTTCGGACGAAAAGTCCGAATATGCCCATCGCAGCTGCCTAGACCCACTCTGAAAAAAGTTATAGGCATTTTTTCTCTGATTTTCGTACTTATTGCACCCTCCAAAAAGCGCATTATTCTTAGGAAAACCCGGGAACGGACCTCATAATCGTGTTTAGCGCCCAAAACTACCCCACTAAGCAAATTTAGGTTGAAGGAACATTTTCCAAACTTTGCGCAGACTAACAGCGTTTTGGACTTGTACGGATTTTCGGTTGGGCGTTTGTTTCTACCGAGTAGAGGGCTCTCGGAGCGTTTTAGAAAAATATTCCAGATTTGACTTGAAATTCGCTCTGGGGGGGGGCTATATGGAGTGCTGATCACGAATCTGAGGTTCATTTATCGATTTTCCGAAGTTTTCGACTGTATTCGTTCACAGCTTCCCATCGTGGGAGAATTTTACGGCAAATCGCGACTTTTGACGATTTCCGGAGTACTACAATAGACCATGCTCAAATTATTTCTCTGGGGGTTATTTGGAGTGCTGAACACGAATCTGATGTCGGTTTATCGATTGTTGGCAGCTTACGGTAGATTACGGTGAGTATACGGTAGTTTGGTCAAAGTCTCAGATTTGTCTCAAAGTTTCTATGTGGGGGTTATTTGGGGTGCTGAATACGAATTCGATATCCATTTGTCAATTCTCGAGTTATTAAGGTAGGTTTTGCCTCCTAAATGGCATGTTACCTACCGTAACCTACAGTAAACCTTAAAATTTGGGCAAGCAAACTCCAGATTCGTGTTCAGCACCCCAGATTACCTCTACATACATGTTTTTAGCAAAATCAGGGGAAAAAATTTGAAACACCCTAAAAATTCCATGGGGGGGGTACCCTTACTTTGCCGCGAAGCTTCAAAAAGCGCTCATAACTTTTTTCAGAGTGGGTCTAGGCAGCTGCGATGGGCATATTCGGACTTTTCGTCCGAAAATGGTCCTAGATAAGTACATTTCATTTGGAATGGTCACTATGACTTATTGTGGTTCCCTTGTCAGCAGCGAAAGTGTAAACGACATCATAATGAGATTCAACAGACCTCAAGCTGGCGAGCTGTTGATTTTCTAGAAGCAGGTAGGCATCTGCCTAAAGACCTTATTGCTCAAGATGTGGATCCAGTGGGGCTCTATTCTGGAACGATTGTCAATTGGAAGCGCTAAAAGCGCAGCACACTTGAAAAAAATAGTTAGGTTCGTGGCTTGTTTCCTCACGAAAATCATCTAAATTCAAACCGGGGCTGGCTCGGTGGTTTGAATCTCAGCGGCGGCTTGCTGGTAATTATCTCTGAAATCTCACAAACCCATCACTTATTGAGGTATTAACCCTCAGAAATCGTCTAAATTGACGTAGCGAAAGTATGCTGGACGCGTTTTCCAAAAACTGTATTTCCCTTTTTCGGAACAGATAGACGAAGACAGACCTAAACGAAGGAAAAAGTCGAGAGGGAAGTCAAAAAACTAGGCTTTCGAACAAAATACGTCGCGCATCTAGCCACTGCTGAGCTCTAGACGTCGTTAAAGGAGGCGTGCCAAAGTGGTTTCTTGCAATGGGCGTGCCAGAGAGGCTTTCAGGGCTAGAAAGTGGCAGGTGATATATGGTTTCCGTTTTCGATTTAGTCTGATGCATGGACAAGGCGGCTAGCCGTGCGGGGTTAGCGCGGCACGCGCGTGCCGCCCTGGCGTAGCGTTTGCGTATAAATACTTTCCACGCGCGTGACGCGCTTGCGGAGACTATGAATACTTCAGCGGCGACGCCATGGCGGAGCGGTGAAGCTGCAATCAATGAGACTATCGATAAATAATATCAGTGGATGAGAACGCCAAGGCGTTCCGGGTGGCAGTATGAATACTGCAGCGGAGAGGCCATGGCGGAGCGGGCGGAGAGTGACGCGCGCGCCGCGCGGGCGGGGCGTCAAGCCATTCATACACAAACGCCACGCCAGCGCGGCACGTGCCTGCCGCGCTGGCGTTGAGTAGTATGAATAGCGCCTTAGCGGCCTCACTAGACAATGGAGTTTTGATTCGCGCGGGGTGATCTACCGTCGCAGCCCCGCCCATTCATCAGACTAAAATTATTACGCAAACTCTACAGGGGGTATTTTTTTAACAATTATATGAGAATCTCAGATTTCGTCGCTGAGCTTGGACTGTGCCTTCAATGAATGCGGCATAGTAATATGTCGAAAGCAGCCCTGAGCCTGCTTCAGCCGTCCTGAGCAAGCCGCAGTCGGTTGTAGCCCCATTACTCTGAAGGCTGTCTTCTAAAAACTAGAAGTTATAACAATTAGAAGTCCACCTGCAGCTAGAAAATTATCGCAGCTCGGGAGCATGGTCAGTTGGTCAAATGGTGTTTAACACGCAAAATTTTCGTCTCAAAATGTTGAAATACTAGAAGTCAAATCAGTTTTTGTTTAGATGCTGGTTTTTCAAAGAGTGGAACGGACAGTGGCGAGGATAGAAGAAAAGGTGATTGCTTTTGAGTTTGAAACTTTGAAATCCAAAAATCAGAAAGTGACCTAATTCCGCATACTTTTTTGTGTATAATAGTGTGAGGTTAACAGATCTATAGGGGTCTGCAGGGTTGCATCGATCGGCGACTGGTCGCCGAGCGTCAGACTTGACGCGGCGACAAAATGTTTTTGAACATTATCGTCGCCGCGTCGGCTGCAGCTCGCTGGCAGTAACGCGGGGCCGTCGCGGCTTCCAAACACTGCGGTGCCCCCTCGTCGCCCCTCACGCCGCGTCGGTCACCCTTGTCGCCGAAAGTAATCGATATTGCATCACTCAGCGCTGTTCGTCGCTGCGAGCCGCGCCGCGACTTCAACTCTGCAGACCGCTTTTGAGTCGCTAAACTCAGCATTTTTACAGCTTCGCTATCGGACGAATACAAATATCGTGCTCATCGTGAAGCCGAGAAGCACCGTGAGAAATATCAAGCAGGATCTGGTTATTCAGTAGAGTGAGTGGTGGCGCGAGTATATCACTTCGTTTCAAATGACCCATAGTAACCCTTTATCAAATGATCCTGTATCAAAGACTGTGATTGTTGGACATTTGAATATTTAGGTGCTATTTGGCGTCACTGATGATCACTTGGGGAATCATTGTTTTTATGGGTGCAGTAATATTGATAAGAACAATGTCCATAAGCTTTACTCCAGTTGTGGTTAGATTGTGTGTTTGCCTCGAAGTTTTCATACATTCGATTCGTACATTTTCAGCCTCCCATACCGAAGCGACATCTGGTTGACGTCAGTTATCGAACACTAGCTGTGATGACTGAGAATATTGACTGTTCGATTCATATGAAGTGAGTTTGGAGTGGTTTCGCTTCAAAAAAGCGGTGACCCGACGTTCGTACAACTGCAGTCTTAAAGGTGCTCCAAATCCCATGCGTCACTGGTCCCGCAGCGCAGGCTACAGTATGTATGCCGAATGTTCGGAACGACGTACGCGGCGTTTCTGCCACGCCGCGTGAATCGACTCGGCGTCCCCTTGGCCAGTTTCGTCTTGTGCTGCTTTCGCGAGTGGCCGGCGATCAATCGTCTCCCGTTGGGCCGTGGTTTCCTGTCTGCTCCAGACGGCTCTACAACGAGTTGCCGTCAACGACTCCTGACTCCATTCAACGCCCAACGCCATCAAGGGCAACCGTCTCGGTTCTAGTCATTCAGGTAACCCTGGCACCCTCTGCTTTGTCTTTGTGCGAACCTGGACACAGGCCTCCCTGCGCATGACCACGCTACGCTCTTAGGGTCGTTGTTCTGGATCAGACATAGTTTAATTAGGCGCGTGGGCGAGGCCCGTCCTGAACAGCAGGATGTGCTTATTTATTCCACGTTCGACTTTCAATAAATCTCGTCATGTTATGGTACTGTAGTAGCACTTGATTGAGCAATTGTCCGAGATGATACAGTTTTATTCGGCTAAGGTTTCGGCGTTTTCGCCTTCGTTGAAGCCTGGAATGCCAAAGACACATAAGGATTCAGCCGACCAAGCACTATTTCACAGCAAAAGGAGAAAGTTTTAAAGAAAAATAGGCGGAAAACAACGTCGTAAGGCATTTTATGGGTACTAACCTTCAGAAAACAGACCAAGGCCTGCCAGGCACTCTCAGTTGAACTCAGATGGCGGGTGAATCAGCGGGACCACATCAGACCACCCACCTCGTTAGCCTTCAGAAGGCCGATCAAGCCCATAGGCAGATCAAATTATTGTTTAAGTGTTGTTTTGCCGCCGAAGTTGTTGTTGTTTGTTTCCCAGTGGCAGACCAACCCCGCCTTCAAAGCTCATAATTGTTGCCTTCAGGACAGTGTCTATGCAGAGTCCGGGAACCAGCCATGGCTGATCAAGCGCACCCGACCTGGTAGCAATGTCGCCATGAGGGTGCCTCAACACATCCGCGAGGGTTTCCATCGCGGCTGAGTTCAGGCACCGTCGCGGTGAGCTTGATTGATCATGGCTGGTGCCGGAACTTCAGATAGACCGTGCTTTGAAGGCACCTCTTCAAGGCGGAGTTGGTCTGCCATTGGGGCGAAGTTTCTAACAGTATGCACCAATGGCGTTCTGCTATGTACAGTGTATTTGTTGCATCAAGCGCATTAAATATCCACTGGTTAGAGAACTGAATGAAACCATGGATAACGGAATTGCATTGAACTGTGGCAATGTGTACCTCGCATATGGGTATAGCTTTACTCCATCAAAGTCGTTGGTAGAGGCTGTAGGACCAGCGCTACGCTGTTTACCATCTATCCCATGCTTGATACTCCGTGCAGAAGACGCGGAGAGGCTCTTAAGCCTCTTTCACACTTGCCCGACCGATGTCGGACGACTCGTTATCGAATGTGTTATATCAATTTACCCTATCCTATCCATCCTATCTATCTTGACTAATCAAACTTGATAACGAGTCGTCCGACGTCGGCCGACAAACTATGAACGGGGCTTCAATCCCTATTCGTTCAGATCCATCCAGGATTCAGCTCGTCCTCTACGTTAGGCCAGCTCGTTCAGTGGTGCGCAGATTGTGTATCAGTTTTTACGTCCCCAGAGCGGACCTCAGGTGCCTTCGCTTCCTCTCCGCATCGGGGCACCACTGAGGCACTCATGCGCTCTCTATGCGGTGGCAAACACCGCGAACGCTCAGCCTCGCCTTGGAGGCGCTGCTGGGACACTCATACTCTGCAAGGGAAGTGGAAGGGACGGAACATCATCTAAAGACACCAAAGCGGATCGCTCTGGCGGAGAATGCACTGAGGAGTATGAATGGGTGCTAAGCATATATGCATGCCTTCCAAAGAGGGTGTGAACAGCTTTAGTAGAGCTCTTCGGCTATAAAGTTCTTCCCGCCTACACGAACTCGGATGATACATTCCTGGTGTTACCCTTGGACGGAGGCTATAAACGAGTGCGCTCTCCAAATACATAGCTACTCGTTTCTCCTACCACCATCTTTCACATTATACTATATGTGAAGGTGCTGATTATCATAGAATCGGTTAGCTAGAACCGGCGATCAGTTTGTTCACCGGAGGAAAATCACAATAAAATCGTTTCAGGCAGCTCAGCTATAATACAGACTTTACTTCGCAAGCTATAGTACGCCAAGGCATTACATGCATGTCGTTTGCGGCGCCCTATTCTGCCAATGGACTTAATTCTACAGCTGAGATGTTGTTCTTCCTTCGGCTGACAGCAAGGGGCAAGGTTTGCTGGTTTTCTAACACTTTAGTACCTCAGATGTAATTCCATTAACACCTCCGGTTCTTGGCTGCCTGTAGCTTCAAGCTTCGTCTGTAGGACTCACGGAGGCGGAGTGTTCACGGTGACATCTTATCAATTTCGAATAGTAACCGTTAAGCGAACAACCTCTGATTCTTATATACCCATAGCGTAGGTCGTTCTCAAACGTTCTCCAATGCGTTCAAAAACGGTTTAGCTTTTTATGGACTGAGCCGAGGACTTGTTTTCCTGAAGTGTTCGGGAACTTCTAAGAAAAGATGATACCATGCAGATATATCGAGGTTTTTGCCGCTCCCCGTGTCATTTCAATACAGTCAGGCCGAAGTCACGACAGCTACATTTACGTATACCTATGAGTTTGTCTTGCATATGTTTCCCACATAAGGAACGAACTTTTCCATAATAGGTCACTAATGGAATACATATTCTGCTGAACTGCATCAGAAGCTACTGTGCTTATCTGGGCCGAATTCCGGTCCGCAATCGCGTCTCGAGACGCTTTGCGGCCGCACGCTCCCAAGTCAGAAAAGCTTCCAGCGCCGCAGCCGCCGATCTGCTGACTCTAGGTGGATTCCGGAAACGGGAAACTAAGAAAAATCGGAGAACATAGTATAAAAAAGCCACATCGAGCCGGCTTTGGCGCTAGAAACCCGACTGACTCGAGCGCGTGCGGCTGCAAAGCGTGTAGAGACGCAATTGCGGACCGGAATTTAGCCCAGATAAGCACAGTATTCATTTAGTTGTGTTTTTATCACTGAATCAAACAGGAAAGGCGTTGAGACCACCACTAACTTTTAAGGTACTCCTTTCCGAGAATGTTGAGACCACCACTAACTTTTAAGGTACTCCTTTCCGAGAATAGACGATACCGGGACTACAATACAACAAGAACAAGAAAAAATGTATCCAATACAGAACCCGAAATACCACCGTTGGAGTAAGTCACAGCAAATCAAATGATTCTGTGCATTTGCATCATCCGTCACGTCCAACGCAGAAAAACATTCTTTTGAGACTATATTTTATAGAATGTTCCAACACCTGGAAGTTG